>CAVNYN010209003.1:2756-36979 GCA_963692815.1 Nyctanthes arbor-tristis
AAGGCAGGTTTGGCGATCATTGTTCGAAACGAGCATGGTTTCTTTATAGCATGTAAAGCAATGGTTCTTCATGAGAATTCGATGCACTTATAGCTGAAGTGATGACTGTTCGAGACGCTTTGAATTGGATGAAGAGCTGATTTCATCAACCCGTTATATTCGAAACAGATGCTTTGGCAGTGCACCGCGCTTTTTATTCCACCGCTACTGACCTTTCTTAATTCGGAATGCTTATTGATGATTGTCACTTGTTATTTCAAGAATTGTCAAATGTTAAGTTCAAATGGGTTATTATTAAACTTATTATTACTTTATTTTCTTTATAGCACGATTATTATTTTTATGGTTACTGCCCTAACTTTTCAGATCACTGTATTCTTTATTCTTAAGTTTTTGAACGTGGTATTTTTATTGTAAAAAATCTCACATTTTCACCTACTCTACCGTGTTATTATAAATAATAATAATAATAATAAAGTACCATTTCTTTCTAATTAAATTAAAAGATAATTAAAAAAATCACCATTCCGGTACTTAAATAAGCTTTTTTTTAAGTATCAATCTAAGACTTTAAATTCAAAATGGGTGAACGCAAATTTTTTTTTATCGGCTACTTATTACTTTTTATTTTAATCAAATATTAGAAGGTACTGAATTAAAAAAAAATTAAACATTACTGTTGTTCAAAAATTAAGTCATAGTAGTCTAAACTAGTGTTGTAATAGTTAAATACTCATATTTTAAGTTAGAAGTCTTGAGTTTAAACCACACATGATCTTCTTTTAATTCTCATTCCCTCTTTTATCTCACATTCGTATATTAAAAATAAAATAAAGTTTAATTATAAAATTTTTAAAATTCAACTCAAAAATATGACAATTTACAACCTCCGGTTGCCACTTTACCAGACTGAAAATGATCTAGCGCTTGATATATGGTGCGCTATAGTACCACACAACTCATGTGACGTGTATATAGAATATTCACATACACATTATATAAATTATATGGTATTATAATACATCATAGATCGAGCACTAGAGTGAGACTCTTCCCGGACACAAATTCAAACTCACAAAGGAGATAACATATTCACGATATCACTCTCAAATACTGTTCGGAAAACAGCCCAAATATCCCCACGTGTTGAATAAAAAACATTTATAAATAAATTGTCCATTTATGTTCGCACAAGTGACACAAACTAATCCCCCATCTCCCTCCATCTCTCTCTCTCTCTCTCACTCAAAGTCTCAGAGTAGGAAGAAGAAGATGCTATCATCAATTGTCTGGAAGAAAAGAAGATCCCCCATTGCAGTTTCTTCAGACCCAGACAAAGGCTTGAAAGTTCTCGCCCAGATCTCCAATGACGAACCCCCCAATGTCTTATTCAGTTCGGGTTCGGGTTCGAAACTTATAACAAAACCCAGATTTTATCTGAATCAGATACCCTCTTCAGATTCTTGCTTCCTGAAGAGGTGCTTCCTCTGCAACAAGAAGCTGGGTCTTGATAAAGAGGTTTATATGTACAAGGGTGAAGAGGGTTTTTGCAGCGTGGAATGCCGGAACAGGAAAATATATATGGATGAGAAGGAGGAGATTAAAGCTTCTACCAACAAAGTACTTAAGTCGTTCCGGCAGCGGAACAGCGGCGGCTGCTGTGAGACTAGCAGCTTGTTGGAGGAATTCCGGCAGCTGCCCCGCCATCCCATTTCGTCTCAGAAGAATCGAGTTTTTTTCTCCTTGGCCTAGCTGAATAAATTTCTCCATTTTTCGATTTTTCATCAGTTTATAAATAAATTGTACAGCAAAAGTTCAGAGTTTTTGATAATAATAATAATTAGAGAATATTGTTGTATTTTATTCTATTTTTTCCGGGACTAAAATTGAGAGGGGGCTAAATTTTATCATGTAGTCAATTTGGTTAGGGGATAGGTTGAGGTACTGAAATTTAGAGGTCTAGGTTCAATTTTCTTATACGTGGTATTTTCTATATTTTATTATAATATGTATTTTAATTATATGTGAGTTTGTCTTGTTGATATTTTTGGCGTAGTGTTTCATTAAATAAATATCTATGCACATTTATATTCTTATGATACAAATTTATAATTATACTTTCGAGAAAAAAAAAGTGTCTAGGCTCAATACGTGATTTCCTTTAGACTTTTGAGCCCTGGTTGTATATGAAGATTGATATTTCCTTTATTATTAGTGTGTTATCTTATTAAAATTATATACCTGCCTTAAAAAGAAGAAGAAAAAAGAAAAAGAAAAAGAAAAAGAAGAAGTAGAAGAGAGACAGGGAAATCATTTTCATTATATATATATATATATATAGAGATAGATATAGGTTGGGTACCATATTATCTTGTGATATACACACATTCCTTTTCTATTAATGTGAAATATCACTTTGTAGATTTTTTTTGTCAATATGAGATTTTTTTTTTTTTTTTTTTGGGATCGTTCACAAATCACTATACATTTTTGTGGTATATCTTTGTCAATTTCAAACATAATAAATGTTTCAAGATGATTTAGTTGTCATGGTTTGCAAATTAATTATTAATGAGAGTACAAACGCTTGTTTGAAATTTTTCTAATGCTTTTGAGAAGTATGGTAAGGAAGTGTTATAAAATCACTAAACCCTAATTTGGTAGTGGTATACTAGAAAGAGAATCAACTTTTGCTGTACCTGAAGAAAGGAGGAGTAAATGTCAAAAGAAATATAATAATCTCATACCATACGTCCAGCAAGATTATCCACTAGACGTACACATAATTAGACAACCTACACCATTGTCTACACGGAAGATTGAGACAAGTCAAAATTAAGAACAATTAACTATTGATAAATTATATATATTTAAGAAGTGCTCTCTATTTTTAAAATAACTTTTAAGCGTTTGGAAATAATACGTGTTATGTTGATACTGTTTAATTAACTTATTTTTGACTTTTATATTAATACTAACATATACAATTTTATTACGCAATTGTTTTATCATTTTTAATTTACCAATATTAAATTCTATAAGTGGTTTGAATAAATGTTACAGTGGTTAGATTTCTCACGTTCCAAGCAAGAGGTCTTGAGTTCGAACCACATTAACCCTTCTCATATTTTCCCCTCGCTTTGCTTCCCCGTATCCCCAATGTAACCCCCCCCAAAAGGAACAATTATATTGCTACCACGAATTTTTATTCCCACACTACATTATAAATACAATACAGTTAAAAGATTTTAATTAGTTCACCACTATTAATTTACGCTGCATATAAAATTAATTATCTATAATCAATATATAAGATCACATCAAAAATTTATATTAACAGAACTTAAAATTTTTTTTTTAACATTGTCTATAACTAAAAATATATATAAATTGAATCTTAAATCGAAGCTCTCAACAGAACATTAATTTGAACTAATTTAAAATAACAAAACTACCAATGCAAGTTCATATGTAGATTTAAAAGACATTTTCTCAAACGTAATTGAATAGAATCCTAAATCATCTATTACTTTCCAAATTAGATTTAATTAATTTATTTGATTTGATTATTTTGTTTTAAAATTGAAATTGAATAAAAAATATTCCAACCTTTTTTTGCAACAGAAATATTCTCGCTTTTCAAATAACTCAAATATAGATGTATAGGATTTTCAAAACTTCTAATTTAGAAGCATTCGGTCCTGCAAAATTGAAATTAGATTTTACGTTATTACCATTCATTTATTATTATAATTTTTATTTCAATTCAATCACATGTACTTAAGTAATATTGTAATTTTTTTATATTATAAATTTAATTATTACAATATACAACTACATATAACAAATGTGTCATTTATTTAAAAGTACTTGTTTTTCATTAAAAAAATTTATATTCAGCGGCGTTGATCTTTTGCTACCTAATGGTTAAAACAATTTACTACGTTTATCAATATTATAAAGATAAAAAAATTGCAAATGAAAAAAGGAAAATAAATGATTTATTATTATTTTATATTTTTATTTATCTACAATTTATCTACAAATCCGTTTATACAAAGAAAGATATATTAAAATAAAAAGAAATAAAATCATTCTTCATGAACCAATGCTTAAAAGTTGGGTGCTAAAATGGAATTGTGTAAAGAAAATAAATCCTTAAAATCTAAAGTTTTTCGAGACGCATTGTAAATTAAAATTGTGGTAAGAGATTACTAAAAAGGGAATTGATAAGAATAATAATTATTAAAAAATTCAAATAAAGATAATTATGATTTTGATGGAAGAAAAAAAAGAGATGGAATTTAACAGTGGTTATTTATATGATTTTAACTATGGATATTAAAGTAAATAAAGAAATTAAAATGGTGTTAGAATAAATTTTTATGGTAGGAATATAATTTCCCACAAAAATCTATAAATTGTAAAATATAAATTAAAAATATAATATAATCAACTTAAAATTAAATATCTTATAAAAATTAAAATTTAATTTATTTCTGTGGATCATCAACGTATAAGAATTTCGGTTTCTCAATTTTGAGTATAATAATAATAAAATATAAATATTGTACTTCAAAAAAATATATATAAATAAATATAAATTAATTACATTTTATACGTGAGTAATCTTTATAAGAAAACTTAAATAAAGTAAACTTTCAGTATCATATATCATGTCTGACTTATTCGTAATATCTCTCAAAAGCAAAACATGTCAAGAAAACTAAAACAATGGATGAATGTTAGGCCATTTTTAACTCAAAACTCCATTTTTCCTTAATCTATTATCTAAAATAGAGATTTACAATCTCTACTTATTTTCACCCTCTTCAACCAATAATCTCTAAATTTTATCTAGATCTCTAGAGTTCATATTCAACTTAATAATTTACAACTATTTAACATATTTTACAAATAAAAAATTATATACTGAACATAATTAAATGAACAACTGAGTCATTAAACAAGCAATTAATTGAGCTTTAATTAAAATGTGTAATATGTGCTCCATCATTTCCACAAGTACATCTTTTTTTTTTTTTTTCTCTTTTTGTTCCAAGTAGGACAACTCTATTAAATAAACATGAAATAAAATAAAAAAATTATTGCAAATAACAAATGAAATAAGAAGTACGAGATAACCCAAATTATATGAGGTGATAAAAAACAGTAATAAATAAAATATAAGAATTAAAATGACCCAAAAAGATAAAAAATATGAGCATCGAAAATTTTAATAAAAGGTCAGAGACTAGTTAGCAATTTACGGAATGACATTTTCCATAAATTACAAACATTTCTAAATCCCATCTCATCTCTAAATTTGGAGATTCACTATAGCCATATGTATTTTGGAGATGGCAAATAGAGATGGGTTGGAGATAGTCTTTTTTTAAGGGAGGGTTTGAGATGGTCTTAGTGGTAGAGAAAAAGAAATCATATAGATCACTGATCATTCAAGAAGAAAAAACATGCTTAGACGTTAAAATCAAAGTCGAAAATTAAAGATTCATGATAAGTTTCAATGCATTCCGTAGAAAAGTTGTCTAATATCCTAGGGGGAAAAAAGAACAAGAATTATAAGTCATAAATTGGGTTAGAAAGAATTCAAAGACGGAGGCTTCTTCTTTGCTCGATTCGTCTTCTTCGGTTACGTAAAACCCTTATTCTTGATCTCGCATTGTCTCCCGCCATATGTGTGTCGGGTGGCGGGAGATCATTTTTACCTGAAAGAGCCTCTGTAAAAGATACAACTTTGGCCCCAAAAGATTTTCATTCAATAATAATTGAGTTAGACTTTTTCATTTAAATTTTTAAAAATTAATTCTCACTCAAACTCATTTTCAACTACACATTTATCCATTAAAATAATTTTATACATAAATTCGTAATTTTATTTAATCACACATTCTCTCAAAAATCATTTTTTCATAAAATTAATTCTCAAAAATCTAAATCAAACACACGGATATGGATTGGGCAACTAGTACTGTAAAGTTGCAGAATTCCGCTACTAATACAATATTTTTTACACTCTCATGTGAAATTCTTTCACATATATATCACTTTTTAAATTTATAACTATCACATATAGTATACATGAGAGTGTAAAAAGTACGTGGGCTAATCACAGCTGGGCGATCGCTCATTATTGTCTTGGGCGTCTATCTGGTATATATATCCATATATTGAATTTGTGCATACATCCTTGAACTTTGAGAGTTGTCAAATTGAGTCCTTAAAATTTAACTTTTATCCATTGAAGTCTTCCCATAATTTCATCTTTGGTCCTTCATCTTTTTAGTTTGTGCAGTTTACTGCTCAAAGGTTATAAAAATAAAACATTTTAGAGTTGATTCATACTTTCGTTTTCTTTTCTTTTCTTTTTCTTTTTTTTTTTTGACTCCAATAGCTTTTAATTGGGTCCAAACATATATCAAACACTAAGTAAAGCAAATTAAACAAAAATCTACCCGAAACATACAATTATATTGATTTTAACAGCTAGATAAGTGTAAAAATGCATTTATTGATCTTTAACAAGTTTGGCTATGAAAAAATAAATTAAGTTTAATAACCATTCTAGATGTTTACTGTCTAAAGAACTAGTAAATCCAAGGTATAACTTAAAGATTTCACTATTTTATCACCAAACTGGTAATCTTTAAGATCAATATGTAAAGAGTGACAATATTTAAGAGCTAAAGGTGGTTACTCAAAAACAAATTATAAGAAGGGTAATATGATTAAGAGGAATTAAATATGCATGACTAATAGTAAGTTATATCAGGTGAAAATTTTGCGAAAATTTTTCTTTGTATAATAGTAGCGTTTGATTATGAAAGTAATGGAAGTTCATCTCCTAACAAAAAAAAAAAAAAATTCTAACAGGATGTTTGATCCAATATTAACGTGTGAAAACATAGATATTAAAGAAAGAAACAAGAGAATTAAATTGCATTAAGTTGAGCTCAACTTCCAGAAATGTTGCATAAAACATGATTAGTTAGTAATTTAATTCAATTTTAAGTAGTAATTATGGAACTGTTTTTACACCTTGAGATGATCCAAAAAGAAGAGAAAATTAACGATATCAAATTTTTTAAATTTTCAAATCGTCTGGGCACCCCAGAAGATTTCAATTCTTATTCTATTTAATTTAATGTTTAATGTTCTCATTTTGATTTTCTTCAACCACAAGAATTAACACAAGTGTTGTAATTTGGTATAGTCATTGTGTTTGACTTGGATAATTTGAAATAACTAGACACACAGTATCCTAGAAATTACAAATTCGATTTAACCCGTGAATCGTAAGAACATTTAATTATTGTAGTTCTTTCTAATTATAATCATATATTTCTGAATGGTGTTGGTGTTTGATCAACATATAGTAATACGAGTGTATTCCATAGTTCATCCAAAAGAAAAATCAACAAAGATTCTTAAAACGCGCAGGTGTTCTTTTCCTTTTATTATTTTTTCTTTTTTCCTTTTTGTTTAATTTATTTATTGGTGCGTGGATTTTAAGGGGAGGGGTTAGGGCTTCTTTTTCTTGACTCTATATAAAATTAATTTTGTGCGGATTTGCGATCTCTACTGGTTTCGCCATCTGGGTTGTTGGTGTTGCTCAATTTCATCATCTGGGCGGTGAGTTTTTTTCCTTCTATTTCATCTGGTTTCTTCAATCCTGCTTGTTTTGTGTGTGATTTCCTCGAGGGATTTTTTTCCCCTGAATTTGTAATTTTGTTTCAGAAAAGATCATCTTTTTTGTTCTTGACTTACCCATTCTGATTGCTGAACTTGCAGAGTTATCATTATCAGTTGCAGGGGAAGGGGCCGATCCATCCCTAGGACTCCGTCCAGCAGTAATCTTCTCTGGGAAACAGTTGTTTTCTAATCTAGCATCTCCCATTAGTTTTTGTCGTTGTTTATGGATTTCTTCCTGCCCTAAGCGCCCGCCATCCCTCAAGTGTAATCCGTGAGGGATGCTTGACTTTGGGATCTTTGAAGTGGAGAAGTTGATGATTTGAGAATTTGTGGAACTTGCTCTACCATTTAGTTGAAAAGGAAACGAATTTTAGGATGTTACACACCCAAGGAGCTTCAAAAAGCACCTGTAATCTCCTTGCAGTGTATTGTGGAAGAACTGCAGAAACTAAACAAGAGAGGGATACTGCAGATGAAAAGCCCAACTTCCCCTTTCCTGACGTTGTATCTTCAGGGCATTTAGAGGTGTGGATTTCCTTCATTCTTCCTTCTGTTTGTTTTAAAATCTTTCTTTATGTAAGTTTGTAAAGAATTTGTGCTCGCGTTCATGTAGTGGCTATTATATTACTGCGTGCAATGCAGGTCCAAACATTGAAAAATCCAGCTATTGAAGAATTCCGAAAGGTTGTTGATTCATGGCAGCCAAATTTTGTGTACTTAAAAGGAGAGCAGCTGCCAAATGGTGAAGTTGGCTCGCTTGTATGGGGAGGGGTTGATTTATCCTCTCCAGATGCTGTGTCTGGACTCTTTACTGCCACATTGCCTATAACTGTATGTGATTTGTTCTCAATAACTTTTTATTTGGTTTATTTCTTCTCCAAGATGATTCTTGCTTTTCTGCATGTATTTAAGATGCCCTTTTTTTTTTTTTTTTAATTTGTGTGGGGGGTGGGATTTGGGATGTGTGCCTAATCTAATGTCCTCCTATCAAGCAAAGATATTGCAATTGAGCATTATTATGTTTATTTTTTCTATGGCTTGTTTAGTGTAGCTGTTTCAAGAAGTGTTTCCTGTAATTGAAGAGTGATATTTTTTTGGGCCATTGTGTGGTTGATACTTAGAGAAAAGCTGTGGGAAATGTTTGAAGCGATTTTTTTTTTTTCCCAGTGGAAGACGTGTTGCTAAAAATGAAGTTTGACTAGTTGGCAAGCTTGTTAGCAAAATTTTGCCAAACTAAACCAGCCTTCATTTGATGTCATCTCCTATTTGTTGTCGTTATTCACATAGACCATGGCTGAACTGGTGGTTGTTGGTAAAGAGTGTGGCACCTGAACATGTTATTAGAATTTCTATATTTGGGTGGGACTACACTATCTTGTGTCAAATCTAGCAATATATAGATTGTAGAATATCAAATATATACTCGTTCCCGTTCTAACATCATTGTTTTGTGTGATCTCGCAAAGAACTAGATAGGTTAAAGATTTTTTTCCCCCTTCATATACAAGAGGGATGAGATTCTAGCTATAGCATGAAGATTTGAAGCTTTGCACACAGTGCAGATCTTAGAAATGACTAGCTCTGGGTCAGGTCTTAACACAGGATGCAGTAACATTACCCCTTATTCATTTCGAGGCAAAGGCCAAGGGGGATAATGAACTTTCTGTAAAAGATACTGCTGATTGTTCAATACATTCCTATGGGAAGAAGGGTGAAATGATTTAGAATTTTGCTGGAAATTGGGTAGTGGACGGCCACAGTGACACTGGTGCCATCTCAATCTGGCAATTGGTATCGGTACTACGCATTTTGTAGAAAATACTAAACTCACTGTCCACCTAGGTACTTTGGGAAAGTAGACCATTTATTTAATTGCCGGTTAACAACAATGAGAAACTTGATGGTGTTGCAGAGTGGATAATGTATTTCTTAAGGTCATGAAAAGAGACCGTCTTGCATATAAATCACGTGTTATTGACAGATTACTAGAATCCCTATAGATGGATAAGATGACTTCCTCACTCCTTTTGTTGTCAAGTAAAAGAAACTTCAAAGCTGAAATCTTTCGTGAAAACATAAACTGTACAAGGATGATTGAAGAGGGCTTTCTTATTTAAAGGAATGTTAGTTTCCCCTTTTTGTTTTGAAATAGAAATAGATGAATGGAAATGCATGACGGAGAAGTTTTTAGCATTTTGTGGGTCACGTGAAATATTTGGATAAAATAATTTCACCTATTTCTATTTTTGAAATAGAAATGGAATAGTAAGGTGTGCTAAATTAACGTGCTTGTGGCAGAAACGCATTTTTTCTTTCCTGCATCATCAATTTTCTACTTCCAGGGGTTGATACAATCATGTACCAGTGTACATTAACCCTGTTGATGTTTTAACGATTAATGATTTGACATGAAATGTTTGTGAAGGTTTATCTGGAGTTCCCAAATGGTGAAATGTTTGCAGAAGCACTTCAGTCTAAGGTAAGCGATGAAAGATGTCAATACAATATTGGATAAGTTTGCAATTTGTTTGGACAAGCTTTAGAAGCTCTCTATGAATTAAGGTCATGGAAGAGGTTCCTACATTTTGATCACAATTTTAATATTTGCAGGGAATCCCTTATGTAATTTATTGGAACAACAATTTTTCTCCTTATGCAGCTAGCCATTTTTGCCATGCAATGTTCTTGGTGATACAGAGGTATTCTTAACTTTGTCTTTGAATGTATCAAACCAAAACGGGCTTGAATAAATGTACTAGTCAACATCTCTATCTTATTTGTTTAAAGTTCAGTTCTTCTTCCTCACCATTTCTTTCTGGTATAACACATTTATGCTGGTAGTCTAAGAAGCATGGACGCTAAGTGATAATCCACAAAATAAAATGCTGCTTTGCATTTCAAACAGTTTTTCCTGAAGAATAGAGACATTGTTTTAAACTCTTTAACATTTTGCATTTCTATATTTTATTTATTTTTATACTTTATATAGGACATGACATTATGACATATGGGGCACTTGCTCAAGGTCTTTCCCTCAGGCATTAGAAATTTAAAATTAGGATACATCACATGGCTTTGTCAAACAACTGCCTTGACACTAGGAATGTTGGTGGCATACACCACTTGATACCTACCAACCATGAAAACTCTACCTTGGAGGAGTGTCCATGCTCTGGAGCTGGTAGATCGGGCTTTTTAAATTAAAGCTGGCCTCTTTAGCGATGAACTGTATTAGTCTTGACCAATCAAACTGGCAATTATAATTTGCTATTTTTCTTACATTCATTCATCGTCTTTTGTTGAACTCCTCAATATATTGGTACTTTACACTCTTTCTATCTATTTGCAAACAATCTTCAATTTTATATTGTGGGGAAAGAAACACTAATGGTCTTTATACTTTAAGCGAATTTCTTGTTGCACCTAAACGCATTTTGCTCCCGACTGGTCTCTTTGCTCTCTAAGGCATTGGCCATTGAGTTACATCACTTAGTGTGCCTACCATCAGTCTGTAAGAGAATTAGTGAACTCCTCAGTTATCTTAGTATATATAATGTACTTGTTTTTCTGTTAAGCTGCGCAAAATCTTGAGTTATGTGTTGAGGGACACAAAAGTCTGATGGTTATTGTACTTCGGGTTTGGGTGAAACTTCATGTTGATCACTGAAATTCATCATGCTTCCAAATGGTCACCTTCCTTTCTAAAACATTGAGTTATATCTCCTGGTTAGTCTGCCATCTAATTTTTAAGAAATTTATCTATGTGTTAAAAAGTAATTCCAATTTGGCATTTTTTTCTGCGTAAAAGTTTAGTATTTTGAAGCCACCTGTGTGTATTTGCAAATTCAACCAGATTTTTTCAGTGCGGGATGTTAAGACCATTGACCCGATCACAAACTTGATGCCTTGTGGTTTATGACCCTTTCCAATCCACGAACCATCGTAATGGTACTGCTGTAAACCAGCCTTAAGGGAACTGTGCCCCACAGGCTGTTAAGTTCACGACTTCCTAGAAGAAGAGAAGAATTTGATCCATTCTCTTATAAGATAGAGTCTTCATTCGATGTTTTGCTTCTATCTTTATTAACTTTAACTATTCATTTAGATTCTGTTGATCAACTCAACCACCAGAACTAATTGTGGTACTGGACTTAGAAACAGTGTGCCACGGAGCTTTTTGAGTCGGGCCAAGGGGGCGAATAACCTGTTTCTCCCATAGATGAGACAGAATGTGGTGATGGCTATGTTGATTCTGCTGCTGAAGAAACTAAATGATTCTTTTTTTTTTCTTTGTGTGTGTGGGGAGGTTGGGGTGAGTGGGGGCTGAAAAAGGCTGTTCTATTATAACCAATGGATAAAAATACTATATATGATCAAGTACAGCCACCATCATTATGTTATGCCTAATTTTATGGTTTCCATGACTGGGTTATACTTAATGTCTTAGTTTAGCATAGCTGATTTTGGGACACAACAACCTTCTGGCATTTATCAAAGTAATGGCTACATGCATTGTGCTATGTCAATGTGTTCTTGTTTCTTCTGTGGATTATGAAGAAAACTGAATTCAAAGCTCTTTCTTTTGTGGATTGCAGTTCATCCTGTCATGCTTGGGATGCGTTTCAGGTTGCACATGCCTCCTACAGGCTTCATTGTGTTCGAAACAATCCTCCCCTTTTGGGTGACGCCCAAAAAGTTGATGATAAATTGGGTCCAAATCTTCTAGGGGAGCCGCCAAATATTAGCGTAACTTTACCCGAGATGGGTCCTGAGGATGATGAAGAGAGCGCCTCTGGTGACCTCTCCGCCGTGAAGATATATGATGATGATGTGAACATAAGGTTTCTTGTCTGTGGAGTAGCAAGTTCATCGGTAATACAACCTATTCTTTTACAGTGTCTTTCATGTTATTGTCCATTAACAATCTTTTAACGCGTCAGCCCTTGGATATTCTGCCATGGGGCGTGCCTTTTCAGGATTCTTGCTTATTGGGGTCTCTGGAGGATGGCCTCAATTCATTGCTGAATATTGAAGTAAGTATGGCGTTAAGTAGTCCACCACCTCCCTTTCCACTCCTTTTTGTTACTTCTGGAGGGGCGAATAAAAGAAATCGAGTTTATGTTTGTCCATTGCAATTTCTCAATCTTTTGAGATGTCCATTTCTTTTACATGATTTACATGATTAAGTAATATAACTTGCTTCCTTGGTACTGATCCAGGTGCGGAGCAGCAAACTTCATAACCGGGTGAGGTATGCTTGCTTCTGTTGTTTTTTTCATACTTGAATAAGCTTAGGAATAATAGCTATATGTGAGGTTTTGTTTACCCCTATACAGCTTTTTGGTCTGTTAAATCATTAAAATTTCACTCACTCAGCATAGTAGAAGAATCCCCATATGCGGGTGTTTGTGAAAGATCCTTGCATTTTTGCAAAGAAGTGAGATCTGATGCCGCCAAATGTATGGTATTAGATCAAAATTGGACCTCCTGAACTGGGCCAGTTTACTATTTACTAGCTGTTAAGACGTTTTCAGTATTATTCCCCCCCTTGGTGCATCCTGTGAATTTTAATTGAAGAATGTCTCCCTGTTGATGCTACAATAGTTAAATAACGTTTACTGTAAACATTTGTTGTCATTCAGTGCTGTTCCGCCACCACTTCAGGCTGGCACATTTTCTCGTGGTGTCGTCACTATGCGCTGTGACGTGTCAACTAGCAGTTGCGCTCACATCTCTCTGTTGGTGTCAGGAAGCGCACAAGCATGTTTTGATGACCAGGTAATCTCTCTCTCTCTCTCTCTCTCACACACACACATCCAAGAATATCCATTTATTTAAATTCCTTGATATCCCTTTTCGCGTTTTATTTTGCCTGAACTTCGCTGTCTTTTGTCTACTTTTTCAGCTATTGGAAAATCATATAAAATGTGAAATCATTGAGAAAAGTCAGCTGATTCATGCGCTGCCAAGTTGTGAGGAAAAAAAGTTATGCTTGTCAGAACCTCGAAGATCAGTCTCAATAGCTTGCGGCGCAGCAGTGTTTGAAATTTCCATGAAGGTTCCCACATGGGCATCACAGGTCAAATTTTTTAGCTTCTTCTACACATTATAATTTTTGTGGTCTTTCCTGAAATAAACAGGGTTTAGTTCTCTCTTTACTTACCCTTTCTATTTCATTTCTAAAGGCCTTATCCCTAAAATGGATGGATAAAATTTCGGCCCAAAATAAGTGCTCTTACAAGCGTCATGTATAATTCTATTTTGACTCTGATAATGCAGATGAAATAAAAGTTAAAAGGATTTAAGTTCATAATGAACTTATTCTTTTTATTTTGCACAATAACAAGTTTTCCTTTTAGTTTAAAAATAATATTGTTACATCTTTTTATGTTATTAAACTTGTTTTCATTAACATAATAAATTGGTAGTGGAACGTGCAGGAAATATTGGTAAGCTTCTTATTTCCTAAGAAACTGTAAATTGTCTTACTATGATTTGGGACTCTATATCGCTTAAAATGCTTGTCGAATCTTCATTGTACTTCTCAGTTCATCTTAGTTAAAATTTATTATTATAGAACATCATGATATATTCGTTAAATAATCAAATACTAACAACGTATTTTCTTACTGTACTTATAAATCACGTGATAGATATTGAAAATGCATCAACCTGAAAATTATCGTTAGTAACTGTACTTTTATATGATTTAGACATCATATGTGTATTTGTCATGATCAATATTCGATAAGATGTATTGATGAGTGAGATGAATTCCTTAGTAATGCCTGTTGGATGTGATTTTCATGTTGTTTTCGGTGGGTTCAAAGCTTTAAATGGACATTTTGTATGTATTAAATGGACCCAAACTGGCTGCTGGTTTGTAGAGAAAACCCACCACTTTTGGAAGTCTATATACATTTCAAAGTGGTGCAAACAAGGGCTAGGCATTTAATCTACAAATCTGACCAAATTGCCCTAAACAGGTCAGGTTGGATTAGGATCTGTTTTGTTCAATGTGCATTATTAGATTTTAAGTAGATTTACAGGTTCAGTACCAAAATCGAATCAGTCTTAACCCGAATGAAGTTTATTTGGATTAGAATTTACATCAAAAGCTCAAATAATTAGGCCTATTAGCCAAAATCAAAGTCATCGACTCACTGAACCTTGTCTAAACTTTGGTGGCTTTTGTTTCCCTTTAAATTTCATAATTGAGAATTTATATGTTGGAATATGTAGTTGAAAATGAGTATTATGTGTAACAAATCCATGGTTGAAATTTATTAAAGTTACTAATTGTATGGTAAATTTATAAATTCAATGAGAAACAAACACCCTCTTAATTTCTCTCATTTCTTTTCCTGAAATGATTTAATCCCACCACGGCATCTCATGGAATTGCAGTCACCACAAGGCCACCTCTATTAAGGTTATTTGGTACAGCTACAAAAGTATTCACGCCATTGTCTTATAAATTGTTGATGCTTCAGCATATTTAGCAGTGAATATTCTTGCTTAAATAAGTTTATCTTTAGTTCATTACAAAATACTGTATCGACTTATAGGTGTTGGTTCGAGCATTTTCATTATATATATATATATATATATATATAGCCCAATCCAGATAATCCATCCTGATTTTGGTTGCTTTGATTTAGAGCCAAATTCAGGAACATTGAGTTTTAACTTTTGTTAAACCGAATTAGTTGCTTCAGTTTCAGGTGGACAAAAACAGAAAATCGCAACCCATGATCTAAGTCCAAACCTGATCTGTAGGGGTCAACTTCACTATTTTCTGATTTTACCAACTGATTTAGTTCAGTTTTTGAAACTCCTGACTGGAGAACTGGAGGTTGTCTAGTTGGGGGTTTACCATTCTTGCTTCTAGGGATTTATGGTTCTAGTGAAGTGGTAAATGTTTTTTGCGGTGTTTCTGTTAAGATTATCTCATATGGCCTTCTGTTGGAGCCTTTTTGTTACCATGATGGTGACTCATTTATCCTTTTATTTGATGTTTCTTGTCTTTGGTGGTGACTGTAATTTCAGGTTTTAAGACAACTAGCACCAGATGTTTCATATCGTAGTTTAGTTGCTCTTGGGGTTGCTGGAGTCCAGGGATTGGCTGTAGCTTCGTTTGATAAAGAAGATGCAGATCGGCTCATTTTCTTCTGTACGCAGCAAGGGAAGGATAGTGACTTGAACAATGTAAAGGTCAGCAGCCTACCCACCTGGTTGAGACCACCTCCTCCTAGTAGAAATAGATCCTTAGAATCAAGCTTTGGCTCTCAAAATGGTTTTTCTGGAGATCAAGCAACAGTGGGTAAGGAAGACAATGAGAATAAGGAAACTGAATTGGTGAATGGGGTCACTGTGCCTCTTGTGCCTGCAAGGCAAAAGATTAAAGTTGCTGCCCTGAGGCCCATTCCTCATATTCATCATCAGAAAATGCTGCCCTTTTCCGGAATTTCGGAGGCTGATGGAAATGATGGAAGCCAGACCAAGGCTAAGTTGCCTATCGTTCCTTCTACAAAACATGTAGGTGCCGGGGCGACTCCAGTTACCCAGCGGAAATCAACGGCAGGCGCATATCAGGCTAAGCAAATTATTTCTTTGAATCCTCTTCCTCTAAAGAAACATGGTTGCGGGAGAAACCCAATACACGTGTGCTCTGAGGTAAAATTCCTTGCATATCACATTTGCCACTGCATCTGGGAATTACTTCTTTATGGATTATGCCATGCTTGCCTAATTATGTGGGCACTGATGAAAACGCCTAGTTTGCAAATAGGTCATAAGCATTTGAATCCAACTTGCTTGCATATAATTAAGAGATGTGGTTCAAGATATTGCTTGAATTCCATAGGACTATGTAAATTAGGATATGCCTATGTGTGTAAACTTTTGTAGATATCTTGTAAATTAGAGATAATTTTGCGTTAATTGTTAACGAGTAGACTATATATTAGAGCATGATTAGTGTTGGGGGGAAACCTATATTTGGGTTTTTCCCACCTCTTCCACTACACCTAAATAATGTTGGGGGTGTTGGGGGTGGAAAAAGCTGAGAGGGGGCCAAATTTAGAGAATTCCTCCCTATATTTTCCCCCCAGCACTAATAATGCTCTTAGTGTTCCAAAAAGCATAACGGGTGAAGAGGTGTTGAAACCATACCTTGATCCTAGGCGCACCGGTCAGTGCATGGTAAGGCGCGAGGCATGGAGTACACACTATGAGCCTAGGCACACCTTTCAAAGCACTACTATATATGTTACTATATAACAAAATATCAGCTATTCTTTACTGTTGTGGCATTGGGTACGTTTTCAGTTTGCAAATTAGCATAGTCAAAGATGAAACATATCTCTTGCGTAATCTCAAGACTGAGAACAGGGAAAAAATGGCATAACCTCGTCTCAGGATGAACTAAAAAAAAATTTCTAATTAGTTCGATCTCTTATTGTTTTTTTCCCCATTTATTTGTGTTATTTTCAAATTTCTATACACTTTGTAAACTTGCGACTCTCTCTTAGTCTTCTTCCTCATTTTCCCCCTTATGTTTCCATTTTTGCAACTACAAAAGGAGGAGTTTCTTAAGGACGTAATGCAGTTTTTGATACTACGAGGACATAATCGTCTCATTCCTCAAGGCGGGCTTGCAGAGTTCCCTGATGCTATACTCAATGCAAAGCGTCTTGATCTATTTAATTTGTATAGAGAGGTAAGTCAATGTCATCTAACTTGTCTGTGAGCAGATTATCAGTTGTTTATATATTTTGAAAGTATATACCCTATTATATGGCACGGTGATAATTGTAATTTGTATCTTGATCAGGTGGTCACGAGAGGGGGTTTTCATGTTGGCAATGGCATCAATTGGAAGGGACAGGTTTTCTCAAAGATGCGTAATCACACAGTGACCAATAGAATGACTGTATGCACTTGGACTCAGCTAGTTCATTTTATTATTATATTATTATTACTGCAACGCGTAGACATTTCAGGGTCATGTGTTCTCATGGTGTGTCATCTATACAATTTTAGCTTCTTTCTTCAGTAATTTCATCTATTGCTATTCAGTCCTCCCATCCAAACAAGCAATGATTAATTTTATGAGAATTGGGACCCTGGAAGTGAATGTGAAATCTGGATGCCCAACTTACAGTTTTTAACACCTGGACACTAGCCTCCTGTTCATCATTGGATTTAAACTAGAGTATACTACATTTTAGTTCAATATTCAGTTGCTCTTGGTGTCTCTGTTTCATGGAAATATACAGTATCCTTTCTTTTTGCATGATCCTGACCAATGTTTTGGGCCCGATTCTTGCCTATTATCTGATAAAACAGAATATAGATACTCTTCATTCTTGAAGCAGCAGTTGTATTTTACCGTCTCATTAGTTTGTTTTACATTTATCCAGGGTGTTGGAAATACACTTAAAAGACACTATGAAACTTACCTTTTGGAGTATGAATTGGCTCATGATGATGTAGATGGGGAGTGCTGCTTATTGTGCCGCAGGTCCTTCAATCCTGTCAACTTTTGGTGCTATTATACAATGGAATTATACTAAATCAAGATTTGAATACTAACGTGAGTTGTTTTAAACATTCACCAGTAGCGCTGCAGGAGACTGGGTTAATTGTGGAATGTGCGGGGAGTGGGCCCATTTTGGATGTGACCGAAGACCCGGTTTGGGTGCCTTTAAAGTAGCGAATCGCCTTTTGATTAGCTTGTAGTTAAATCTTTCAATCATCAGAAGAACATCTGGTTTGATCATCATTGTTTGAACTTTTGCAGGATTATGCAAAGACAGATGGTCTTGAATATGTATGTCCTCAGTGCAGTGTTTCAAATCATAAGAAAAAAATGCAGAAAACGGGGAATGGATATTCTTGAAGGCCTTGATCTCATGTCCCAAATATGTTGGGTACTTAATGTCAAGTTCTTGTACGAATATAAAAGGCCCGAGCTGTAACGGAGCAAGCAAGAAATGCTCAATACAGGTTAGTGGCAAAGTGAAACTGGAGAGAGATTGCAGGAGGGTTGGTCCAGTTATCGGCCGGATCATGCATTAAACTTTCAACCGGGTTTGTATTGAAGAGGCCATCAGTTTCCTTCTGCTGGAACATACTTTAGATGAAATGTGTAATGTCCATCACATATAATTTGAAGTTACTACACTTTCTTGAAAGAAAATCTTGAATACTTTGCCCACCAATCTAGAGCCTTTACAATTTCAACGTTTCGCCACTGATTTTTGACCCAGAAAAAGAAAATACATAATAAATGATGAATCATTATCAGAGTAAAACGGCATAAAATGGTCATTATATGAGTACTAGTGCTTAGAATAAAATTTCATCTGCTAGGCTGTAAGGAAAAACTATCAAACCGGAAAATTGAACCGAAGCCATTTTTTCAAAACCAACGGTTTGCTATACCCGTTAACAAAATGGTGTTGACTCAAACCAAACCGGTCGAGGATAGGTGATGGCTGGTCTGGGAAAGACAGTGCAATGATTTGCTTGTATGATTGGAAAGGAAGATCGCTTGGAAGGCCGGGCGCGATTTGGGTCCTTCCTTCTACAAATAGGCAGCTCTCTCATTTTTGTGGGGTCAGCTTACTAAATTCTACACACACACTCTCTCTCTAGAATAACACTTCAAGCACTCTAACACATGCAACTTTGTGAATTGTGATAGTTTGGTTTAGATTTCGACATTTTTTTTTTTCATTTAAATAGTTTAGTTTAGCTTTCAAAATTTGAAGTCCGGTGAAAGTAAAAATTAGTGAAAGTGTTCAGAAAATAAAATGATTTAAACTTTGGAAGAAATATGGTCCATATTTGTGACGCATATTAGCAAATTTTGTTGCACCACAAGCAATTTGAGTTGTACCATTTTCTTTGTTATTATTAAAGTATTTCAATATATTTGCTTACAGTATCCCGAACAAAGTATGTGCTAGTTACTAGTATATTTAAATGATTGAAAATGTTCTAGAATCTACGGTTATTTGCACTGTAGAATCAATTTTATGAGGTGACCCAATTAAAAATCAACATTTGTCTCCTTACTTCCACGTATCCTTGCCCTATTCTGCCACGTCATTATGTTGATTCCACTATGGAACCAACAGTTGGTTTTAGAAGAATACCCACAACTTTTTTTTTTTTTTTTGGGCTCCCTTATTTATTTATTTTCACGTTATAAAACTATATTATAAGTGGTTAGATGCTCGTGTTTCAAGCAGAAGGTCGCCAGTTCAAATCACACATGCCTCCCTCTCTCTCTCTGAATTCCCCTCTCCTCCTTATATCAAGGTTGCAAAAAAGTTCTATTAATGGACTAATATGGTCTCTATTTTCTTTAATTAATTAATAAAATTTGTATGAATAATCGCGTTTAAGTTTCCTTTTAGCATTTTCCTCGATAAGAATAATGCAACCTGTGACAAGGTATCTGAGTTTAATATAATCAGTAGAGGTTGTCTTTTTGGTCTTACCTTCACAACCAAATTAATCAATACCCATAGAGAGTATCACTTCTTTTTACTTCCATCACCACCAATATCGGTCCACATCTTGAATTGTGACTTAAACCCACATCAAATATGCTGTTAAGAATGTGCCTTAATAGAATATATCTCCTTGGTCTATTAAATGCTCCTGTAAGTATTTTAAAGATGTGCTCGAGATTTTTTTAAATTTTCTATTATTTGTCAAAAAAAATTATTTTGATGAAAAAAACTTTCTACTCAAGTAAGGAAATTTACCTGGTATTAAAATTCTAATTCTTTCTTTATTGTGTTAGATTTTCCTCATGTAATAGTTTCCTTGTATATATTTGTGTAGTGTTTGTGATGTGAAAGAGAGACGCACGGCACAAGTTCAGAGCTTTAAAAGTACTTCTCTCATTCTTTATTATTATTGACGCTAAAATCAAAGGAATTGATTTTATAGTTTCTGTTTTTGTATGTTTTAGTGTTTTTGAGAATTCACTATTAACTCTTCTACCAATTCTTTAGTTTTTAGTGGATTTGTTTGTCCCGTGAAGTATGTGCTTTTAGTTTTTCCCACTTGGGTTTTCACATTGATTCTAATGTCAATTTACTTTATGATCTAGAAATATCTAGATTGGCGCTAAAAATATCATAAATTTAATAACTAGGTGAGACATATCCTGAATAAAACTCCGCCTTCTTTTATTGTTCACCTCTAAAACTACCATGATTTAGTGAGACAATTATTTGTAGTCAGCCATGTGCATCTTTAGTGTCACATTTATTTTAATGCCAATAATAGATAAAACAACCCAACACCTCTTTCTTTTGCCTTGTTGAGAATCTCTTTCTTGTACCTATAACTCATCAAATCTCACTTCTTATTTATATATATATATATATACACATATTCATGTGCGTGTAAGGTTAAATTAAACACAGAGAGAAATACACCAAAATAACACAGAGATGGTGAACGTAGCAGCAGAGAATGAGAAGTCACTTTTGCATGGAATGGTGAAAATGGCTGGGATTAGGCCTCACGCTGTAGAAATCGAACCAGTCACTGTTATGAACATTTGTGTCCCCTCTGAAACGATCAAAAAGTCGAAAAAATCCGGCGCTGAATCTTACCAAGTGATTAAATTGAAGTCTAATAAACCGGCTGCGGTTCTGATATGGGCTTTGCAACAGATGGTATTATTGAAATTTCAATCTTGTTAAGGATAGTCAAACGCTTATATATATATATATATATATGTCAGATAACGTTTTCATATTTATTTGATGAGGGATTTCTCTCTTACAGGTATTTTCACCTGGCAATTCCAGGTGGGTTCTTTGGCAAACAAGTACTCTGTTTATGTGCCGGACCTCCTGGTTTTCGGCGGCTCCACCACGGACAGTCCCGACAGGTCGCTTACATTTCAGGCGGAATGTATGATGAAGGCACTTAGAAAAGCTGGGAATTGAGAAATGCTCTAGTGTTGTAGGGTTCAGCTACGGCGGCATGGTGGCCTTCAAGATGGCGGAGATGCAACAGGAATTCGTGGAGGCTGTGGTGGTTACCGGCTCCATCCCGGCCATGAGGATGACTGATTCTATAAGAAATGAAATACCTTGAAAGCTTTGGATTTTCTTCTTTTGCACAGTTTTTGTTGCCTAATAACTTGAAGGGATGTAAGACACTTTTCAAAGTTGGTTTTCACAAGAAACTTTGGCTCCCCGATCGTCTTTTTAAAGACTTCCTTGAGGTAATTAGCCAATATTAATTCTAAAGGTAGTGCTGAATTTGAATTTTTTTCCCCTCAAAAATGCTAAAAGCAACTTTTAAAATATAACAGCGGATTTTGAACTTGTCTCGAGTGATTAATTTGTGAAAGTGCTTAGAAATAAACTTATTTTTTTCAAAGCACTTCTAAGAAAATTAGAAGTTACTTGAACACAGTTTGATTACTTGTGGAGTTGTGGTATTTGAGTAGACATATTTTTCGAGTTCTGCTCTTGTTCATAATTACATTTAACATAGAATTTTTGAATGCTTTCTTGATTTTGTCAATAGAAATGAGTTGATTTTTCAGTAAATCACTTGCTGTAAAATGTAGAAGATGTTAGAATTATTGTTTACTTGATGACTAAGTCAATTTGACTTGGCCCATCTTAGTTGTTGCTTCTATTAATAATGTTCTGATTTGTAGGATTTAGCTTAGATTTTTATTCATTCCTAACAAATTGACCAGGTCTTTCAATAGGCTATAGCTTGATTCTTGCAATTCTGTTTTTGTAAGGCTTATATAAAGCCATAGTGTCTTTCATTGAATAAGATCAAGCTTTGAACTTCCAGTTTACTTTGAGAGTATAACAAAGACACTAGAAATCGAGTCTGAGTACTCACATACTTTTTTAGTTAAATGTCACCAACACATTTTCATGAATTTCTAACCTTACATAGAAGAAAAAAATGAATTCATTTGTGTGAATGGCATGTTAAGGATGAATACACTTTCTGTGGTACATTAGCTATCATTAGCGGGAGCGGTTTTGGGTAGATAGCAATAAGAATTAGGAAATATTAAACAAAAAAAATGGATATATGTATCTTAGCCCAAGTTTTTGAGAACCGGACGGGATATGCTAGTTTGACCCGAAAAACATGAAACCTGTTAGAAAATAATTCCAATTCACTAAAAAACCGGCCACTTAAGAAGCAGACTAGAAATCAGGAAAAAAAAAACCGGCTAAACCAGTAAAAAATCTAAAAACCCCGGTTAAACAAAGAAAACAGGAAAAAATTAAATTTTACGAATAGATTGTCCAAAATTTATTTTATTATTATTTAATTAATTATAAATATAACACTAGCTTGATCTTAGTTCAATCCCTATTCGATCATTTGACTCAAATCGTTGCCTTTCCATTTCATAACTGGTCTTGTTTTCTGAATATTGATTTAGCTATATGTGTGTGGATTGATATTGATGGTGATAATAATTAGAAAAATATTATATGAAAGTTCAATTGAATTAGTTCTTTTGTTACAATATAAACTTTGTTAACAAATGCATGATAACCTTAGTAGGAACATAAAAGGTTTTACATATCTTATTAGAGAAAGGGGAAAAAACTCAAAAGTTTCTACTTACTAAGATGAGTTTTGTATTTATATATAATATTTATTTATTGATAATTAAAATTGACAGGTGATGTTTAACAACATGAAGGAACGAGCTGAATTGCTAAAATGCCTCGATTCTAGTAACAATAATATCACCATCCCAAAATTTCCACAGGTACATATTGTTTGTCCAAAACAACATCAACCTCATAAAATGAATAACGTGGGAGTGGGATGTATTAACCATTTTCACATGTTGATTTATGCATTTTAATTAGCAGAGAATACATCTTTTGTCGGGCGAAAAGGATAGAATTTTCAAGGTTGGACTTGCTTCCAACGTGAAAGAGTGAGTACTTAATTTCATGGTTCAATTTAAATTGATAAATGTCTTACGTATATATATTCATCGAAAATTTTGGTTAAGTACAGGCAGCTTAGAGATAAGGCTACCTTTGAAGGCATAAAGAACGCCGGTAACTTGGTTCACATAGAGCGTCCATTTGTCTACAATAGGTGTCTCAAGAAGTTTCTTGCTTCCCTTCACGTCGACATTATCAAGCCCAAAAAACGAAGTTATATAGAAACGCTAAGTTCAAAAGTTTTTAGTTACCCATAAATGCTATCAAAAAGTTTAAGCAAAATAAGGGGGAAAATGTAGAGAAAGCACATTTATATAGAATAATATTATTTATTTAGAATGGAGACCTGTACCCAGTTTAATTATCATTTTCTTATTAGTTGAAGAATAAATTAATGATCCTAAGTATTTATGCATCTCTACACATTTTCCATTGTAGTGATACCAACTAGATTGCAGAATGGTCTCCAGTCTAAGATAAATAATATCACTCTTTATATATAATTTATATATTATATATAATTTATGAAAAAATGTTGTTAACTCGAATAGTAAGAAAAATTGGCCAAATTGCGATTTAAAGCTAGATATAAGCATTTGTTTTAGTTCTAAGAATGAAAATGTTCACAAACATTTAGAAGGTTTTGTAACAAAACTTTTCACCCTATGTGACATGTATCTATGTAAGTCACATGGGATGGAAGGTTTTTTAACAAAATTTTTGAGAGAATTTTGAACAATACTTGGTTTAAGAATGTTTCAAATCAGTTAAAATGGTTTAGTTTAAGTCTGAGATTATTACAAACCATTTTATTCTATTTGAAATTTCATGAAAAACCGATTAAATTGGACTTCTTACACTGATCCTGATCTCCCACTATACATCTGACGGGATATCTCGTCAGAAGTACATGTGACAGGAGATTATTAGACAACTCACATGTAAGTTTTCTGACGTCTGACATGAAATCGTTTTTACTGCTTACACTCCTATATGTTACCATTCCTAAAAGTTCTCTAAAACCTCGGTTACATAATCTTCTATATATGTTGCAAATAGAGATGGCAAAAATTTGAGCCAAGCCGGCTGGACTGAGGTTTACCATCTCAAAGATTTGCTTAGACTTGCCTATTGCAATATTTTTAGGGTGATTTGCTAATTTCATCTTTAACCTTTAAATCTCGACGAGTAAGTCTCCAACTTTTGCATTCATTTTCACTTTTATTCAAATACCTATATTCGGTTATTAAAATGTTAAGGTTTATTTGACAACGATTTAAATGGAATACTATTATTTATAATTGGAATTAAGTTTTAAATTTATGTCACGTGAGAAAACAGAAAAAAAAAAACATTTGCACAAGAAGATGACACGTGTATAATGATAAAATTTTAAATTAAGTTTCACATGACTGTTTGTCATTAAATATATGCATTTGAATGTAAGTACAAATTTCGCAAGTCAAAGCTTTGCTTGGACTTGCTTACTGCAATATTTCCAGGGTGATTTGAGTAATTTCATCTTCAACATTTAAATCTAGACGAGTAAGTCACTAACTTTTGCATTTATTTTCACTTTCATCCAAATGCATATATTTAATTATTAAAATGTTAAGGTTCATACTTTCACAAAAAAAAAAGTGTTAAGGTTCATTTGACAACGATTTAAATGGAATCAAATTTTAAATTTACACGTGAGAATACAGAAAAAATGACATCTACACAGAAAAATGATACATGTGTATAATGATAAAATATTAAATTAAGTTTTACATAACTATTTTGTCATTAAATATATATGCATTTGGACGTAATTGCAAATTCCGTAAAGGTTTGGAGCAAATTTCGCAAGTCAAAGCTTTGCTTGGACTTGCTTATTGCAATATTTTTCTTGGGTAATTTGCGTAATTTCATCCTCAACCTTTAAATCTGAATGAGTAAGTCTCTATTCTTTTCATTCATTTTCATTTCCACCCAAATGCATATATTTAGAGCTTGTTTTCTTTAACTTTATGAAAAAGCAAAAATTTATCAAAACAATACCAACCGTATACTCTCAATAAAAATATAAATTTTCATACTTTTCAATAATCTTTCTTTACATTCATACAACACAAATCTATGAAAGTTTTAAATTAAAATTCACGTGATTGTTTTATCATTAAATATATGCATTTGGATTTAATGCAAATTTCACAAAGGTTGAGAATGAAAGTGTAAACGAACGCCAAGGATTTAAGATGATTTCTGTTACTACTATCAAGAATCATCCTTAAAACCATAAGACCTATGAGGCCTAGGTTTAGGAATCGATTCCTGATATACGTGATTCCCTCAAAGGAATTTACAAAACCTTATTCGTAATGAGGACAAAATCGTCGTGCTAGATGTTGTCACTAGCTCAAGTGGTACCAGGGATCTTCCTTAAAATCATAAAATCATGAGGCCAAGGATCAATCTCTAGAGGCACGATTCTCTCAAGGAAATTTACAAAACTTTGAGGGACCACACACAAGAGCATGGTCATCTCGTTGTGTTGAACGTCATCGTGACTATTTGGCACTTCGTTTGGACCACCGACGTGAATGTTTTTAGTTACCGGATGGAGATCTTCAAAGAAATTGCAGTCACCAAAATTTGATTCTAATCTTGTCTATTACCAACAGGGAATAGGGATGGATTGCGTAACATTTGATTTATATTTTGTAGCTCGTTATCTGTTCATCTTGTTTCCATTTAATTAATTCACTGATGTTTAATGAGAAATCGGAAGCAAATATGAATTCTAGATTACTTTCTGAAATTTGGAAATTTCATACACAAAAGATATTCCTCAAGGGAGGAGATATAAATTTTCCATCTAACGTGGTATTATTATGTCACTGCCACATTAGCTTTGTTGCTAACGTAGCAATGTCACTTCATCAGTTTTTGTCATGTATTGATGACATGGCAATGACACATTAACACTCGAATTAACTTAGTGCTGACACGTAGCGCTGGACAATCAGTTGATCGGTTTTAAAATCTGACATACTGAAAACCGAACTGGTTCATTGGAATTCACTTTTTGGGCTTTTTTTTTTTTTGACCTTTAAAAACCGTTCGGTCATTAGGTTGATTTAATTTTTTGGCCCACTCCCATAAACATGGCAGTGACATAGTTGGGGAATTTATATACTTTTATACCAAAAGGATAAAAAAGATCTATTAGCATGTTGCATGAAACAATTAAAAATAATCATTTTTTCAAAGTATAAAAAATAATCACCTGAGTCCTTGTATTTGTAAAAATCTTTTAAAAATTGTTTTACTAAATAATGTAATTTCAACATTTTACCTCTAAAAGATTACTTTTTCTCTAATCATCTAATACACATAGAGTAGTAATAATATAATCAAAGAATAATCTTATCAAGTACAATTTGTACCAAGTACCAGTACACATGTGGTAACATATGTGATTAGTTAAATTAAATAGTTCACATGTTGCTTACCTACTTTTAACTTCACTTATCATTTCACGTCACACATATTTTCATATAGATTGGTGTTTAATATCAGTAGTACTATATAATATTAATCATGCTCAAAATCAACAATTTTTTTAATATTACAATGGATTGTAAATGAGGGAATCTAACCTTGATTAAGGTGTAGAACTCTAGTATGTTATCAAACCATATGTCTTGACATCAAAATCACCATTTTCTATAAAACATTTTGTATTTTGTAAAATGTTTTTTACGAATAGAATTTCCTTACTTGTCTATTTATCATGGGTCATATCAATTGGTGGATTGAATCTAATCTCAAGCCAGATATTTTTTAAGTTTTGGATTGATAAACTTTTTGCTTTATTTTTTATGTTTGTATGTTCTTTTAACTTTTATTAACAGTAACTTTAAAAATAAAGTTAACAGTAAGCTTAATTTTGTACTAAGTAGCGGGACAGATATATTGCTGAATTGTGTTATTTATTTAAATTAGAGACTCGTCTTTAATCTAATTATCATTTTTTTATTGACCGTCAAATAAATTAATCCTTTCATATATTTGTACATCTCTACAATTCCCTTAATGTAATGATGCCAATGAAATTGAAAACCAATCTATAATAAATAGCATCACTCTTTATGGCCCGTCCATGCTTCTTAAATTGTCATGACCCGTCCCCCAACCAAAAAAAAAAAAAACAAAAGAAAGAAAGAAAGAAAGGAAGGAGAAGAGAAAAAAAACCACACATTGTACTGTATTTCCCCCAATTTTACGTCCTCTTCTAAGAAATTTGATCATTATGGGCCATCTATCAGTGAATATAAAGAAAAATTTCGAACTTTATGAGACATATGATACTTTTAGTTAATAAAGAACTCACATATCAATTCTTAATTTTATCACAAAATACAGTTCGTAGTCTTAGAGCTCATCTTTTTCTATAGAGGTAAATAAGGGTTTATAAGAGAATCCAACTACTAATCACAAACTGTCACATGTGGTTTTCTGACTTAATTACATGCGATTGATAGTTGGTTTTATATGAGTAATTTTAAAGAGACATGAATAAATGACATAAATAAGTGACATTCTTACATGGTACAATTTCATTGAGTAGTGATTACATAGATATTTTACAATA
This sequence comes from Nyctanthes arbor-tristis, assembly GCA_963692815.1. Taxonomy (NCBI): domain Eukaryota; kingdom Viridiplantae; phylum Streptophyta; class Magnoliopsida; order Lamiales; family Oleaceae; genus Nyctanthes; species Nyctanthes arbor-tristis. The sequence continues at coordinate 31,095 of CAVNYN010209003.1, forward strand.
ATCCAATAAAATTATATCACACATACAATATTACTTATTCATATTAGATTTTCATGTCTTCCTATAATTTTTGAATTTCATATTACAAAATTTCTATTTGACTCCTTAAAAAAAAAAAAGAATTTTAGAGTATCAGAAACTTTTCTTTAGAATTTCTATAGAAATAGATCGGGCTCTGAGTTTAGAGCCTGACCACCAATTACAGGGAGCCACGTCATCTGACACATATGACGTGACCTCCTGTAATTGGTGGTCGGGCTCTAAACTCCGGTCAGATGAAGTGGCCTCTTGTAATTGGTGGTCGGAATCTAAACTCGATGCCCGATCTATTACTATAGTCAGACCCAACTTTTCCTTCCACCGAGCGATATACGTAGGACCACATGTCACTGCAGTCATGCATCTGTCCAGATAAAGACAGAAAAAGAGCTACAACTTGTGTTAAAATTAAAAATATTCGTAAGATACATATGACATGGCCCCCTGTAATTGGTAGTCGGGCTCGAAACTCGGGTCAAATAATGTGGCCCCCTATAATTGGTGGTCGGACTCTAAACTCAGAACATATCTATTTCTATAGTCGGACCCAACTTTTCCTTCCATCGCGCGGTATACGTAGAACCACATGTCACTGCAGTCATGCATCTGTCCAGATAATAAAGACAGAAAAAGAGCTACAACTTGCGTTAAAATTAAAAATATTCTTAAGACATATGACGTGACCCCCTGTAATTGGTAGTCGGGCTCTAAACTAGGGTCAGATGACGAGGCCACCTGTAATTGGTGGTCGGATTCTAAACTCAGAGCTCGATCTATTTCTATAGTCGAACCCAACTTTTCCTTCCACCGCGCAGTATACGTAGGACCACATGTCACTACAGTCATGCATCTGTCCAGATAAAGACAGAAAAAGAGTTACAACTTGCATTAAAATTAAAAATATTCATAAGACACATATGACGTGGCCCCCTGTAATTGGTGGCGGGCTTTAAACTCGGAGCTCGATCTATTTCTATAGCCGGACCCAACTTTTCCTTCCACCGTGCGGTATACGTAGGACCACATGTCACTGCAGTCATGCATCTGTCCTGATAAAGATAGAAAAAGCGCTACAACTTACATTAAAATTAAAAATATTCATAAGACACATATAACGTGGTCTCCTGTAATTAATGGTTAGACTCTAAACTCAGAGCTTAATTTATTTTTATAACGGGACCCAACTTTTCCTTCCACTGCACGGTTTACATAGGATCACATGTCACTGCAGTCATGCATATGTCCAGATAAAGACAAAAAGAGAGCTACAACTTGCATTAAAATTAAAAATATTCGTAAGATATCAACGTTAAGTGTGTCGACCACGCGCACGTCAACGTCCACACATTTGCCAACTTGCTTATAAACCTCAAAAACAATGTTTTTTCACCGTAATAATTATGCTTTAATTAACATTATTAATTAATGAAATTTGGCTTATGCTTAAACTCTTGGTTTACTTGTTCATCTCCCCTTAATTTCCTCCAACTACCATTGAGGATAAACAAGAATCATCTAAGTGCAACTTGGCTTCGACATTTTTTATTTTACATCCAAAAATTTTGATAAAAACTCATAATAATTAGAATCATATATTCTTATAAATATTTATCGTATCACACAACAAAAAATAAACTAGTATTTAACTAGTCCCATGTAAGTGCTATGGGCAAAACAGCAAAAGAACAAATACAAAATGAAATAAAATTAAAATTAGAAAAAAAGGGAATAATTAGCTGACTTCAAAGGGCTAACTAATCTTGATGGCTGAAATTCATCGTAGGTTGATGAAAAATAATGAGTTAATTTGCCTTGTCTTTCCACTTGGAATGATCGTATCTGTTCAAAGCGAACGCTCAATGTTAAATTTGTAAACACCATTTACACCTCTTCTCGTGTAATTTCTTCGCGATTCATTTTAATGTTTGTTCTCCGTGATTGTACATTAAGGAAAAACTTGATTTATAAGTTTGAGTAACTTTGAACTTATTTCCAATCAAACTACTAAAATGGTATGAAATTTCAACTCCCATATTTGCAAGTCAATTCTTTTTCAAAATAAATTTTGATCAAACAAATTACTGTGGAACCAACATGCAATACAAAAATCTCAACCATCCATTTTCACAAATCTATTTTTATTTTAAGCCTCGACTTATGTACCAAACAACATAAGAATATTGCATACTTTCACACACAATTTGCACAAAGATGATCTAATTGCAAGAAACTAATGTTTAAGAAGTCATTCAAAGATGATAAGAATAAAGTTACTAGTTGTATTATTAAACATACAAGCAAAAACAACCCATAAACCAACTTGCTTAATAATCCCAAGAAGAAAACAAATTTTATTCCTATAATTAGTGCTTAAGCATCATTAGTAATAATAATAATAACAATAATAATAATAATAATGGAGTCTAAAGACACTTAATAATGAGCTTATTCCTCAACTTGTGTCTGGTCCCTTTCCGACCACTGCTTAAATGAGGAAAAGGTTAAAAAAGAGAATAATTCTACTCACATACTTGACTTTAACATTTGGTCTTAATCAGTTAATTGCGTTTAAAATTTGATTGGAGTTGGAAACATATTGTACAAATTCTTATCTCATCTGGAAGCAATTGGATGTATTTAACTGAATTATATTGAGAATCAAAGATGAATCCTCACATGATCCAAGAATTGCTATTGGTAAAAATTCTTTATTACTAGATTGGGTTATTTCTCGTGATTTATGAAAATAAAAAAAAACTGTGAAATTGAGATATACTCACAATATTATCATGAAGTTTTAATAATTCAAAATATGAATTCACACTCAACGAATGTTTATATGGGGTCAAAGGAATACTAGGCGATTAATATGAGAAAATAAATCAAACATTTGCAAAAGACATTATGAGATCAATCTTAGTAGATGGACCAACTAAAAATTTAAAAAAAAAAAAATTTCGTTTCTTCGTGAAACGGTATTCAGTTCCCTCAAATATTAGGGAAGGACATACTTACAGTTATGCCATCATTTATTTACGGAAATGCCAGTGTTTTAATTACAAAATTGTCATTCTTCAATTTAATTTATTTTCTAACATCTAATTATTCCACATTGGTTACAAATTTTGTTATCTTTTAGTTTTTTTTGTCCGAAATGAGTAATTAAGTTATTTAGTTTTTCATCTTTTTTGCATCGATATTTTTTAATTAGTGTCATTTGAATTTTGACATGTAAACTATTAATATCAATTAAATTGCAATAAATAAATATAATTTCAACTAAAAAAGTATGGTTTCCATCTTTTTATATAATTAAAAATAAATGGAAAATGATATATAAACATATACTCCTAAATTTAGAGGAAACCCATTGTAGTGCAAGTAGGTCTCTCCCAAATTTGGGGGAAAGGGTTAGCTCAAATTTAAGGGAAACCCTTGGAGTTGCTGTAGACTAATGGCTTACTAATCCTATTTAATTAATCCAATATATTGTGTAAACTAGATGATGGTAGACGTGACGGTTTGATTTGAAGGAAATTTAATTAAATGTAACTATCATAATTTAATATTTACATTTGTCATTTCAATTCAATGTCATGTCTTTATGACCAAATTAAAAAAATTTGATTTATATATCGTGCTAAGTCCAAATTTATTACTATAAGTTTAATTTTTCTTTTTACCCCATTTTTCCTCATTTCCAAAAGCTATTTCATGTGAACAAGAAATGGGATCAATATCCCATCACTTCAGTCTTCAACTCTATCGTCTAGTTTTTCAACCAATTAAAATGCCTGAAGGCCTTCTTTTAGATTTATCATGTATATTAATCAATCAATAAATTAAAATCAGAGAAAGGAAATAGTTAAGAGAACTATATCAATTAAAGCACAATAAAATCAAGAATTGATTAAAAAAATATATTGGTAAAGGCTATATAAATGAAGGAAAAAAAATGTTACGCAGCTTAGGTACCACAAAAATGATTTAAGGTCAATTTAAATCCATAACAACATGGACCACACCAACCTTTAAATTTATAAATTTATATCCATAAACGAATTATGCTTAAAAGTAATGGTGGATTTAATAAAATATATATTATTATCAAAATTGAATGAAATTATGAACTATATGAAAATTTTATAAGTTTAATATCAAACTTATATGCAAAAATTATAAATTTGTAGTTATAACTATACGAAAAAAAAAAAACAAAAACAAAAGAACCACCCATGAATTCAACTCCCGGATCTTCCAAAATTGTTCAATTTATAAGTTCGAAAATTCAAATTAAAATTGTGATTAAAACAATGTAATATCAAAAAGTGTAAACAACCGGGGGGGGGGGGGGAAGAAGAAGAAAGAAAGAAAGAAAGTGTAAATAGCATTATAAGATTTAATATTTAATCCGGATTTTTAAAAGTTTTAAAGACCTAAATTTCCATCGAGAGGAAAAACTTCTATAAGACGTCCTTCTTTCTTTTTCCTTTTGGGAATCAAACTTGAATATATTAAGAGCAAATCATTTCCAATAGAGAAAGTGTATAATGCGCAGGGGATAGGGATGGTAGAAAAATTCGATCCGCTCTATAACCCAACAGATAGCCGATCCGTTTGAGAAAAAAATTCCCGTCTCGTGGATTGGTAGAGCAAATCAGGGTAAAATTTACGATCTGACACATGATAGCGGATCAGATCGGATGGTGGTCGATCTAATCCGATCTATTTAATAATTATTATTAAAAAAGGGGAAAACGTTTTACCTTCACAGAATCATATTTGGTCAACTCAACACTCATTGACTCCACACCATTACCAGTCCTCCCTCTCACCCACGAACCAAACCTTCAGCCCTAAATCCTCTTCGTCCTTCAGTCTCTCACGCAAGTCGCAACGCATGGCCGCCTCTCTTGTTCAGTCTTCCGGTCGCCTGAGCGGTCACCGCCTCCGGCCCTCAAATCACCTCAAGGTCGACCATCCAGGTTAGGTAATCCCACATCTCTAGCTCCTCTCTCGCTTCTTTTATTGCTTGGCTGGCCGATGGTCATCTTCTTCCCTAATTGTTATATCTAGTTGTTCAAATTCAAAATCTTTAGCAAATATTTAATACTTGGTTAATTAAGTTTAATTATTTCGTGTTTAGTTTACACTTTTTGAACTCCTTCAACTAAATTTTTTGTTGGATTGTGTTTACTACTAAGCTGGTTGTAAATAAATTCACAAGAGTAAGAAATATCTTATAAAGATAATGTAGTATAATAGTGGGAGAATTTGAGTTTGTGAAAATTGAAATGGATTATAGTCAAAGAACCAATAACTAGCGATAGCCTTTGTTATGAGGCACTCTATGTCATTTTTTGTATTTTAAGAATCCCATATTGGAATTTCAATGAGAAGGCACTTTGAATTATCTATTTTATGCGATGTTATATTTAGAATTTTCTTGATATTAACAGAATACTTGATAGTTGATATTCATTTAATTTCATTTTACTATTAAAATAGATTGTAGTGTATTGTATGATGAGAAAACTAAGTTAGGAGATTAGTGTCACACCCCTCGATAATTAAAAAACATTGGTTAAAGTTTTATTACTAAATGAATTTGTCGGAAGCGTTATAAATTTCTTTTCACAACTTTGTCCAAAATCGAGGGCACGACTTGCCAATAAACCTCTTTTATTCCTTATATGAAGTAATGTTGTTTGTCATCTTAATTAGTTTTAAGTGTAGTGTTTATAATAAGAACAAGAAACACGATATATATAAAAGTCACTTTATATATATATAAAACCGAGCACAAGATTTGGAAACCTTTACAAGTAAAAATTAGGATTCCATGT
>CAVNYN010209008.1:0-12313 GCA_963692815.1 Nyctanthes arbor-tristis
CATTCTGATTGATATTGCCAGCATGATTCGGAGGTCATGAGCAATATCAATCAGAATGTCAGTTGGAATAGTCCTAAAATGTTCGACGCAAAGAAATTGCATCCAATGATATAATCATTCTTCAATTGATCTTCAATTGGTTTTGGATACCAAATCTTTGCAAATTCCACTGGGTTGAGTATGATGTCCATTGCTGCTTTAAAATGGAAGAGATCAAGGAGGTGCCTATTTGCTGGTTCTCTACAGTACGGATTCTTCTCAGTGTAATGTCGAAATAGCAGGTAATCCAACTTAACTTTGTATTCAACAAGGTCTTTTGCTGGGTCTTTTGCATCCAAACAAAAATATCCTCCATCAAAACAGTATATATGGACCTCGTTTTGCCAGTTGGTCCCTTAATAACATTTCTTTCTAGAACCTGCAAAACCATCCAAGGGGGGATTGTGTTAGCGGAAAAATTGGGAGGGGGTGTTTTCAGTTAGGTGCATATTTAGCCCTTCTATGTGTTTGTGAAAATTCCAGTGGGAGGATTTTTCATTCTTATGGTTCAGTAATGGTATTTCAATTTGCTGGTGTTAGATAAATATTATTAGGGTTCTGGTTTTGGAAGCAAGCAAAATTAGGTTGGAAGGTGAGAATTGAACGGGTCCAATATGGGGCAGTTTGATAGGATTTTTATTGAAACAGATCCACAATTGTGATTCAATGCAGATCAACGTGGGTGTTAGGCCCAGTCAGATTTTCTGTACAGATTCATAAAAAGGGTCATGACTTGAAAGAAGATCAAGGTCCAATAGGGAACAGTGGTGTAAAAATTGGTTGTAATGGTACTTGACAAAAGACAACAAATGAAGAACCTTGTGATCAAATTAGTTTCTAAGGCTTCCAAAGTAGTTTCTTTGGGCAGAGGATTCCCAAGAAACTAACACTAAGACTTAGCAATTCTTCTTTTCTCATCTCCTTTCTCTTTTTTCTCTCTTTTTTTTCCTTCTTTTTTTGATTTTTTTCCTTATACCTTTTTCTTTTTTTCTAATAACTTTTCCTTCTTCATCTTTTCTATTCTTTTCATTTTCTTCTTCTTTTCTCATTTTTTTCCATAAACTTGCAAGATTCAAAATAAATATAAATGCCATGACTGAACGAAATTAATTGAGAAGAACTATAGGATGGCAGACTTCTTTCTGGCACAGCAACTGTGAAAAAGGATGAGTTTTATTTGAATAGAATTCATAACTTATCTGACTTAAGTACTGCATCTTTGAGTGCTGGATTACTTCGGGTACACAGTCAATCTTTGCAGTTGATTCATTTTCATTGAGTTTTCATGCTTTCCATCTTTCTATTGTTAGGACTCCAATTTTCAAAAAGACAAAAGCAAAAAATGTGTACAGTGCAAATTAGTGCAATTTTGGCATGAGGTGCAGGGTAATATGGAGTAAAATAACAGGTTAAAGGTAAGATTTATTAGAATCTCCTCTCCTATGGGTTTCAATTGGTAGGATAAGGGTTTTTGTTTGCATGAAAGGGTTGTCTGTAAATCTGTCTTTTGTAGTCAAAACCTTCTTTCTCTTTTTGAACAATGTTATCAATGTGTATAGGGCAATTTCCAATCGTAATTTGAAAATTTCTTCTTTGATTGAATGCTTCCAAAGCTAAAAGATCAACAATGGAATTCCCTTCTTCGTATATATGTTGAAATTTATAATGGGCTGAGTAATTTGCTTGATGGCTCTCCAAATGTACTGGATGTACCAAGGGGGTTCTCTAACATTGTTAATCACTGCAATAGATTTCATGCTATCAGTCTCAACAATAATTTTGACCAGTCCTTTCTCAGCATAATTTTTATGCCAAAGAAGATAGCCTTCATCTCTGCTTCCAACACTGTACCCTCCTGCCACAACAATCCCCAACCTTCTACTATGTTCCCATATTGGTCTCTAATGATGCATCCCTCAACCATAATACCCAAAATTTTGTACCTACATCCATCAGTGTTAATCTTAATGAAACCTGTTGGTGGGCATTTCCATCTAACCAGCATAATCTGGGGCCTCCAAGCTTCCACTCTACATAAAAATAATTTGGCAATCGGTTCATCTCCAGCCCATGATGTCTCCTTTAAGATGCTCCCCTTCCACAAGGTAAAAAACCATATTTTCAGTTAACCAAATGACCCTGTTATGATTCATTTCCACACCACTATGTTTTACATTATTTCTTTCATTCCATAATTGCCATAACATCAAACACACGATTAGTGTTCTTATGTGACCAGGTTTTGCTTTTTTCTAGCAAGCATCTATTTAAAAATGGTTTCCTGCCCCGAACTATTTCTGCTTGCAGGGACCTGAAACACACCTTCAAAGTATTACCAAACTCTTATAGCAACCGGATTGGTAAGGAACACATGCTCAATAGTTTTACTATCATAACAACACTGGCACTTAGAAGGTAAAGAAATCTTGAATCTCTTACTCATAATGTCATCCACTGGAATCCAATCTCTTAAAAGTTTCCAAAGGAAAATGCTAACCTTTGGTGGGATACTTTTGTGCCAGATAATTTTAGATGAGTCCTGAAAATTACGTGTTGCTCTTATCAAGTTCCATGCAGATTTTGAAGTGAAAACTCCATTAGAAATTGGTTTCCAAATAGGGTTGTCTTCTCTTTCAGGTTCTAAAATAATTCCAGAAATTTGTTATACTAGATAGGCATGCAAAATCTGTCTCAGTTTCTCCACATCCTATTGGTTTCCTTGCCTGAAATCCTCAATTCTAGCAGAGCTATGTTGAAGGTGGGGATATTTATCTAGAAGAGGCTGGTCCTCAATCCACTGGTCTCTCCAAAAGTAAGTGCTTCCTCTATTAATCTCCCAGGTTATTTGTTGTTCAGTGAGATCTGATACTTTTTTTTATTCTTTTCCAAACTCTAGAGTCATTTGGTTTGATTCTATTCATCATTGGGTGGGATCCTTTACAGTACTTTTCAGTCATCATCTTGGCCCAGAGGGATTTTTGGGTTCAAAATTTCCACCAAAGTTTCATAGAAAAGCACTCCACCATGCCAGAAATTCTTTCAACTCCAATGCCACCATCAAACTCACGTTCGCGGATTTCAGCTTCGAGTTTAAGGTAAAAAAATCTAATACTACTATCTACACAATTGTCTGTTTAGATATAAAATGTAAATGGCGGTTGAGGGCAACAAATTTCAATGAATGTGATTATTTCCAAATGCGTAATATACATGTCAGCATACATGTTCTGTGGGTGTGTCTCAAAATGATCATATACAAGCAAGGTCATAGGTTCTCAGAAAACACATAATGTCAAAATTTTAGAATTTGGACACAAACTACAGGCCTACAGACATCATTAGTGACATTTGTAGAGAGTTTGGAATAGATATAAGCTATCAAAAGGCTTGGATGACCAAAGAATGTGATTTGATAGGTTCTGCTAAAGATAGTTATGCTAATATGGCTGTTTATTCTTGAAACTTGTGACAAGTAATCCAGGCACCATGGTATCTCTTAAGATTGAATCAAGAAACCATTTCAAGTACCATTTTATGGCTTTTGGACCATGGATTCGAGGGTTTCACTTTTCAATGTGACGAGTAATATGCATGGATGCAACTACTTTGAAAGAAAAATATGGAGGTAAACTGATTGTTGCGACTTATCAAGATGGAAACATGCAAATCTATCTGCTAGCTTAGGGAATGTTGACTCTGAGAATAATCCGTCCTTGAATTGGTTTTTTACAAAGTTGAAGGAAATCACAGGCGATGTTGAAGATCTTGTTTTTATATCTGATCCGAATGGTAGAGATCGGAAGAGCGTCGTTAAAGGTGTTTATCCTAATGCACATTATGCTTACTGTATGCACCACATTCAAGGCAATATAAGGACCAAGTTTTGACAGCTGGAGAGCTTATCAGTATATAAAAAGGCTGCTAGAACATACACTATTGAGGATTTCAACAAGTATTACGTAGCAATGAGATTAAGGCCTAGGAGTATTTAAAAGGGGCTATTATAAACATTGGATTCGGGCACTGATAAGTGTGCATTTGCACACTTATTTTAGCTTTTAAATGAGTAAATTATTAATTAATTGAGCGGATTTCTACTCACAATTGTTTAAATTTCATCTTTGTAGTTAAAAATCCAAATTGGAAGAAAAGAAAGCAAAAGAAGAGCAAAAGGACAAAAGACGCCAGAAAAAGTGAAGCTTGAGGACCATTTGGAATGATTTTGAAGTTTCTATGCTCATTGGAGAAGAATTGAGTGCAAAAGGACCAGATGTGTAAGAAAAAAAATGTTGGGGGCCTAAATGAACATTCTGAAAAGAAGAGTATAAACAGCTCGTGAAATGCATTCTACAACCTGGCTACAAGCTACAGCAAAATACCCTTACTGTGAAAAGGTCATAGAATGCATGCTACGAACTTTGCACAACCTATCCTAAAATACCCGAATTTCATACTTTGGGGCTCTTTTGTGCGAAATTAAAGTAAAATAGGGTTTCTGACCTTCAAGACTTAGGTATTACTACATATATACTTATTTTCTTTGAGCCTCCATTAGAGTAGAGGGGGGATTGAAAAGGGGTTCTCTTGAAGCCTCTATAGAAGGGGAAATCTTGGAAGAATTTGAAGAAATCAAGAAGAAGATGGAATAAATGGAAGACAAACATCAAGTTTTTTAAGGGAGACCATCTTTTCATCTTTTATTTTCCATTATTATCCCCATTGCATTGTGTTGCTTTATATATTTGGTTTCTTTCAATTTCCCATGATGAGCTAGATTGTGTAATGTTGGGATGATTGATAAAACTTAATCTAATTAATTAATTTCTACGTTCTTTTCATTATCTTTTTACTCATTTCATGTGTGTTTGTTATTGAGATTAATTTCACATATTTGCTTGATCACTGAATATGTGATTTGTGAAGTGTATAATGATCGAGAGATATCGTGCATCTTAGACCATGTAACAAACACTCTAGGCTCTTGTAGGAAATAGAAATATACTCCTAGCCCTAGATGACCCATTGAGGCATTCTCCCAAATACTTAATGCAGTTAATTGGTTGTAATCAACATAGAGATATAATAGGGTAAACTAATTGGTTAGAGCTAATTTGACACTTGAGAGAGGTAATTAGCTAATTTAGGAAACTCTGGTCTAACATAGAAAATAAGAAATTTAAATGCTTATTGAAGAATTAATTAACTTATGGTTAAGGGGAGTCAAGAATCCCAACATTAAGTTATCTAAGTTTTACAGTCTCCAATTTACCTCCATTTATGTTTACATTTTATTTCTCTTTACTTTACTTCATTTTTCCAAAAACAACTTTTATTTTGTGTGTATTTTATAGCATTTCTGTCTAATTTAGAATAAAAAATTCAATCACAAGTAACCAATCCTCTTGGGATCGACAACCCGGACTCATAGTCCATTTTATTACTTGGTTACGACCCGTGCACTTGCGGCAGTTTACATGCCTTCGACTCCGTAACAGGCACTGTTTCTGGGGATTCATTATAATATCATGACTTCAAGCCATGCAGAGTCACTAAATTTAGTATTTAAAAAAGCACAGAGCTTCCTATATTTTCATTGATTGAGTACATCAGGTCCAAGTTGCAAAAATGTTTTACAAAAGACGTGTTAGTGCAAATAATTGTACGTGTATGCTTACACCAATAATGGAACAAAAGTTTCATACAAATCTTGATAGGTTCAAGACGTTTGTAACAGATCCCCTTGACGAATTCAGATTTGAGGCTAGCAACGTTATTAAACGTTACATTGTTAATTTAAATGACAACACTTGCACCTGCTAAAAGTTTTAGTTGGACAAGTTTCCATGTGAGTATGCTATTGTTGCCTTGAGACAAATGGGGAATTCAGTTTATAGATTGTGCTCTTTATATTACATTGCTAATTTTTGGAGAGCATCATATGCTAAAACAATACTTCCTTTGCCAAATGAAGTTGATTGGAATATTCCAGAACACATCAAGTCATAGGATATTTTGCCTCCACTAAACCGGCATCGCCGATGTGGTCGAAAGCGAACTAAATGCATTTCATCAACTGGAGAGTTTACTAGACCATGTATGTGTTGCAGATGCAGTTAGAATAGGCACAACCAGCTAAACTGCAGAAACCAAGTACTGTTAGCTCAAAGACGAATGTATTAGTTTGTCAATGTGATGCAGATCGGAAGAGCACATTTGATGTAGTATGCTTACTTTTGAACATTATATATTGCATCTTTTGCTCATATGTTAATCTATACATCATTTTTTTTAATACCAAGCTTATCATTTTTGCGTGTAGGGTGTTCCTGATTGCTATCATGGGTACTATGATGTGTTGTCAGTGTGACTAACAATCCTGCTGAAAGATTGCTCTATTAATAAGACAGTCAATAGACCTAAAAACACTACAATTTGTCAAAGGATCACTTAATAGACCACTTAATAGACTATTTGGTTTACGGGTCTATTAATTGGTCTGTTAACAAGCTTTATTAGACTTCCAATCTTGGAATATTTTACATGTAGGTCGTCTGAAGTGTAGGAGTTTTAATAGAGATTACAATATATGTCACATTTTGTCTTGCACGTTACCCCTTTAGCAAGAATGAACTTGATTTGCCCTACACAAAGTAAGATGATCATAACTTTATATTCAAGTACAACAACAAATATTAGACTACGAAATGAGATGATCATACCTCTATTTGGCGAGCTCTTAACCATATAACCATGTTGCACTTTACATCACTTCATTTGTTAAATAGAGTGGTAATGTACGATAGTGATGCGTTCCTTATAACTACAACCAGCGATGTGATGGGTTGTAACAGAAGAAAATGCAATGCAACACTCAATTACAAATGAAAATGCCTTTCAACACTCAATTACAAAAGAAATTGCATGCATACCTTCTTCATAGTCACTTAACTCTATTACAACACTACATTGTATGATCTAGTAGATGCCTTATCTAATGAAAGACATGGTTATTTAGTGAAGGACACTAATTTTTAGATGTAACTCTTCCTTTGACTTAACTAGAGTACTGAGATGATTAATTGTATCGATGAGCAATAGAAAAGAAGTATTGTTTGTTACCAGTATGACTAATAAACTTATTTAAACTCTGGTTTGTTAACGAGTTTGTTAACGAATAGGTGAATAGATCGGTCTGTAATATGGTCTATTAACAGACCATATAGCAGACTAGTATGTTATCAGACCATTGCACAGACTAGTTTTTATTGAGAAGTCTATTTACCTCTAATTCACTACATATGGTCTAATTCACTGGTTTTTATCTGGCCACCAATTCACAACATCGAGGAACTTTCATCTGTCCTGACTTGAATTTAAATACTCTACTGTAAATCTATTTACCTCTATCTTGTTGTGGAGGATGATCAATCTCCAACAAGATCACGCGGTGGTCAGAGCCGTAGAAATTGTAATGGATCACATGTGCTCTGTTAAATTTAGTTTTTGAACCTTGGCATGCTAAAGCCCGATCAACTCTCTCTTCCAAGAAGTCCGGTCACGAGTGAGTGCTTCACCATGTGAACTTTGGTCCCTAGAAACCAAGAACACTCAAGTGGCATATGCGAATGGTATTAAAAAATCTTGCCATAACTGCCCGGTAAGCTTGTTGTTCTGAATTTCTGAGAGAGACAAAATTTCATTAAAATCACCAACAAAAATAACAGGGTATGAATAGGCTTAGCATAGACATCTCATCAAATTCCAACTGTGATCCTACATTTGAGTGTGCAGGTCACCATAGAAACCCACGAAACGCCACTTAAAATCGTCATCTTTAGAAATGAGGACAACAATATGATAATGTGAATAACAGAGCAAATCCACATTCCAAAGATCAGACCATAACAAATATAGGCCACCACTATGTCCTCTACTATCAACTGGCAATCCATTTTGGAAACCAAGAGACTCTCTAATGCAGCTAGCCTTCAAGCCAAAAAGTTTTGTCTCCATCACAAAACCAAGGAGGGGTAGGGCTGTGCAAACGAGTTTCACTAAACATCTTCAGTTTGGTCCCGGTCCTGGTCCCAAAAATGGCAAGCCTAAACGGTTTCGTTCCCGTCTTGGGCTTGAGTAATGAATTATGTTTTTTTGGGCTTTTTTGGGCTTGTGAAAAAAATGTTCTATATACTTAGTAACATAAAAATATATATAAACAAAGTTTTGAACAAACAAATAGAAGGGCTTTATGTGCAACAAAAGTATTAACATGCTTCTATAACGTAAAAGTACTAGACTTACTTTTATTTCTCATTTTTTTTATTTTAACAAATCTAAAATTATTAAATATTTGAAATATCTATCCTAAATTGGAAAATAAATATAAAAATCATAAATATTATATATATTTTATAATTTTAACAATTTTACGATACAAGTTTGATATTTTCAAAAGAAAAAAATGGATAATTCCTACTTTCTTATACATTTATGGAGATTAAATATTACAAAAATGATGTAATTGTCAAAAATAAATAACTCTTATCACTTAAAATAAAAGCAAAAAAACTCATTTCACACTTTTTACCAATAAAAAAACCACTTAAATAAATGAGAAGATTTATAAGCACAAATTCTTCACGTGTATATATAAATATATATGTATATATATTATATATAATAATAGCATATAACTTAAATAAAGTCAATAAACATATTATAAATCCGAAGAATTTTCTTTAACAAAATCCTTACAATGTTACAAATTCTAGTAACATTTTACATTAACACAATTGTTCTTGACTATTGCTTAAAAAATAATATAATAATGATGATTTTTAAAGAAGCTTATTGGCCAAAAAATTCCAACTTGAAAAAGAAATTTAGTGGTATTGCTTTAACTCTTTAATTGTCTCATATTGAAAGTTTTGTAAAAAAAGCAATATGATTGGAGCTTATAAATAAGATGGGCCTTTGTGCAAATGACTATGTAACAGAAATTTTGTGACCTTTGAGGCAAATTAATAATTGTCTTGGTCCATTATATTTAGTTTTAAGTTTAAATGATTATCCCATATTAAAGTTTTGTAAAAAGGTAAAATAATTAGGGCTTATAAATAAGATGAGCCTTTGTACAAGTGATTATGTAAAGGAAATAGTTTTGATCCTTACTTCTTGGGTATTATGAAAAATGAAAACTGGGTTTCAATTTATATGTTAAAAAAAGAAAAAGGTCAACTAGTCTTTGACTGGGTTCTGGGTTTTCAAAAGAAAAACCGAGACCGCACTGGACCAGACCGGTCATTTTGGCCGTAAAGCCTGGACCGGGACGGGCCCGTTAGGTCTGAAACTGGTCCTGATTTTGGTTTTTTTGCACACCCCTAGGATGGGGAATGGTCACAAAGTGCCCTCTGTAGATTTGCCAATGCTCGAAGTCCCTCCAATGCCCGAGCATTCCAACTGAAGATACTCATTTAGCTCGGTAAGGCTGCAAGGCAGCTTCCACTGTTATATGGTCATTTATGCCATCTCCGCTTTCCAAACGCTTCCCCATACCAAAAGAGAGATCCTCATCATCTACTACCTTCCTTTTCAGCGAGTATCCTATCAGAGTTTCCTTTTGGAGAAATCATGGAACTAGTTTCCTCATTGCAGATTTAGTTCCTTTTTTCTCAGCTATCTTTAACATCTTCAAAGTAGACAATTTTTCATCATCCTAGTGTCCACTGATTTTACCTTCTTGTGAGATATTTCTTTGCTCACCTATCAAATTGTCCCCTAAGTTAGGAATATTTTCCTTTGATTGCTGGTTTCCTCAAGATGGTCACATGATAAAATATTGGGTTGAGTTCCAACTTTTTCTCCCATTCCAGCAACACTATCTATTTGAACATTGTCACTCCTATCTCCCTCAGTTTTTTTGCCAGATAGGTGTCCACACTAATTACTATGGCTAGTTTGTTGTCCACACTTTGCTCACCCTCGACTTCCCACTGGAGCCTTTAGATAATCCCAAATCAGTGATTCTCCCTTCACCTTAATACAAAGGGCACATTTTCATGGCATTCTTTGAATGTGTTACCAAATACCCACATAAAGAACAAAACTCTGGTAGCTTTTCATATTTAAGGTCCAATTGTGTTAAAAATCCTTCTTGGCCAAGTTTTAATTTTATAAATCTTCGTAGAGGCCGTGATACATTTAGCTCTACTCGAATCCTCAAAAACCTCCCCCAGGATGAGCCTTCTTTATCATAGTCAACATCAATCCAGATGCTTCCCTAATTTTTCAGCCATATCGGTTCTCATATGGATAAGGGGAAGGTTATATACTTGAATCTAGAATCAAAATGCTGAAAAAGACGGTTTGTTATGTACCGAGAAAGATTCAACAGGTGCAAAGACCAAAAGAGCTCGATTGAAGTTTCATGGTTGTGATTTGAGTATCCTTTGCTTATCCTTGCTGTTGCTGAACTCTATTATGACTATGTCTCCCTCAAGGAATTTAATCTGTATCAAACCTTCAGGTTTCCAAATATTGATCATTGTAGCTTTAAAGGCCTCTCAGTGAAAGGATTTTTGAATTCCCCAAGGCTTATGTGACGAACTCTCACGATTGGTGACTTCTTTTTGGTGGGGAACTGAGGAAGGAAAAAAATAAGCTTCATTGGAGGAAACGGGAATCTCTGTACTGATCAAAATTGTTTGGTTTTCACAATCTCACTCACTCTTAATCAAGCTTTACGAGCTAAACAAGCATGGAGTTTTATCAAAAGTATTTCCCGCATTGGTCTCTTTCTCACGCAGAAGCAAAAGATGATTGTTCCTACTTATGGCGTAGTTTACTGTGGGGTCATGATCTTTTGTTAAAGGGCTACAGTGGCGAGTACGGAATGGAAGATGAATTTGTGTCTTCTCATCCCTATGGATCGCTCGGTCTTTCTCTTTCCTCCCTAACACCCCATCTCATGGTGATTTCCTCTTAACAGTGGCTAATCCTCTTCTACCAGATGGATCCTAGAATTGGTCCTTTATCAAACAACGGTTTCTCCCTCTTGATTGTGAAGCTACGTCGATGTTACCTGGAGAATGTCCAAAGTCTCCCCATATCCCCACCCGGCATTTCGAGAAATCTGGAAAATACACAGTGAAGTCCGGGTACTATCTTACTTCATATCTCAGTGAGAACACACAGGTTTGTACAAATCCACTTTTAAAATGGTGGAAATGTTTGCGGAATTTGAAATGCCTTGTAAAGTTTAAGGTCTTTATTTGGTGGGTCATGGATGATATTTTACCCACCATGCTGAATTTATTTGAAAGGCTTCTTCCTCATTATGCCAACGATGTGGTTTAGATGTTGAGTCAACTAGGCATACCCTGTTTTTTGTGAGAAGGTTTGTGAGGCGTGGAACGGTAGTTGTTTTCTCATTGAAGGAAAAAAAGTTGACTCATCAAGTCATATTTTCTTGGACGTGTGGAAGGATTTTGATTTACCAGAGTTCTTCTGCGTCCTCTTATGGATGTTGGGCTACAAGAAATTCGGCTATCTTTGGAGGATATCCAGTCAACAGCAAACAAGATTCTTTATAGTGCAGCTGGGTTCCTCGATGATTTCAAAAAACCAAATCATTTTCAGCTTGCAAATGACATTTCCCAGAGTTGTTTAGCCAAAAATTCGACGAGATAAGAGGAAAAAGCCGAATGTTGACACTCTTAAGATGAATGTAGATGCAACCATAAAATCTGGAGCTCAACATTTTCCTATTGGTGTGGTGTGCGAAATGATGAAGGTGGTTATGATGACTTGGCACGTTCATGTGTTCTTCAGGGTAAAATGGAACCATTTTTGTGTGAATGCATGGCTATTTTAATTGGACTGCAAACTGCCATTGAAGGGGCCATCCAAGTGTCAAAGTATTGAATCTGATTGTAAAAGATCGGAAGAGCACACGTATTCGACATCCAAAAGACAGAAGTGAAGAAGGGGCTTATCATGCATCGTATCTCAAGTCTCATGGCAGAGTTTTCTCTCACAAACTGTGAGTTTACCACAACGGAAAGCAATATTGTTGCACACAAGATTGCAAAATTCGGCTTCTCAAATTGTAAGGGATAAACCCCCTGATTTTCTTGTACTTTCTATTTTGGATGACATGAAGACAGACTATTTCCAATAAAAAAAAAGAGATTTAAATTTTAAGTCAGAGTATAGAAATCTCGTGTCAGTAACTGAATTCATACTGATTTTGATGGGGGGGGGGGGGGGGAATTTA
>CAVNYN010209012.1:0-23340 GCA_963692815.1 Nyctanthes arbor-tristis
ACTTCAAGTTGTCAATATCCAAATTTGAAGAAAGCAAGGCTACCCCCACAATTCATGAGTAGTCTCTAATTCAAGTTAGATACAATCTAACAAACTCTCGTCCCAACAATACAAACTCAACATTTTACAACAATATCACTATTGAGTTAATTGCTCTTTGGCAACTCTAGCATCCTCACTTGCTAGATCATCCATTTATTTCTACATGATGAACTCTATAATAGCACAAGAATTGTAAACAGCCTTATAGCATTGCATGGTTGAGACTGGTTTATGGTAGCATGCTAGCATCTCCAAGTTTGCTCCACAACTAGAAACGGCACCATTGTTAATCACTGCTCAATTGTTGGATTGAATAGGTAAATTATCATTAGATACCCATCACAATGGCCACCATACATATCAGTGAACCATTGCTACTCTTAGGTTTTATGGACCTTTAATTTGCATGGAATCAAACCAATAACTTTCAATCGATGCAGTCGCCATAAGGAGAAATGGCAGAATCAATCATTAGTCAATGACCAATTCAGTAATCAAACATGAAAGCAATGAGATCGGAAGAGCACACGTTCTAATGCACATGAAAGATAGATCAAATAATCAACAACTACAACTTAGAAGTTAGTGCATAGAGAATACGTTAAATGCATGTAAATATATGGTAAAGACATAATGATGTCTGATAATATATAAGCCGTCCATGGCAACAAGAAAACCAAGTCAGTCATATTGTTGGTTAAAAAACCTCTTGACTTGAGACACCCCTTCCGCATAAATGGCTCTCTCACTAAGAAACATGCATGCAAGGCAGAAACCGAAACATATGCGTCATCAGAATCATAATCACATATATTTATTAAATCAAGGTTTCTTACTATTTCATCAATTAGTAAAAATGCAATGTTATGGATCAAAAGCAGAATACTTTACGTCCAAATATAATGGAATCGGAATATAGTGCCATGCACACGAAAAAATCTCAAATTGTTTTAAAAATAGAATAAAAACTGCACATAAAATCTGTCTTAAGATTGTTGGAGAAAATACATGGATAACGTGCGGATTATATTCTTAGACAACATACCTTGACATTACGTGCGTATGTGAATAAAATATAACTTGCGAAATCAAAAGAAACAATCGACAAAGAAGACGACATAAAACAGAATTTAGGAGATGAAGCGAGGTATGCCAAAGCAAATCTCCTTAAGACAGATTTTGCCCCCATTAACCAAAAGTGCACATGGAATTACGGACGTCTATGTCCCAAGATACAACACTTCTTCCAAAGTCAACATTATACTTTATATCAACTTTGGCGGTCGAACTAATATCTGATTATTCTTTTCAATAGACAAAGGGAACATAGAATAATCAATATTTAGAATTCATTTTGATGTCTTTTTGGAATGAATAAAATGATTTCTAGGGGTCCCCATATATAGACATTAGAAAGACACATCTTCAAAAGACATGACTCTAATAAAGGTCACAACTGTTGGAATAATATATTATAAAAAGACACGTCTTTAAAAGACATGACTCTTATAAAGGTTACAACATTTGGAATAATGCTTTATAGAAAAGATACACCGGTTAGAAAATAATTATGTCTAAAAATCACAATTATTCACTCATAAGACACGACTATTCATCTAAAAAATATTCTAGAACATTCTAGAATATTCTAATATTTAATTCCAACATTTTACGAGTTTAAGCAATACCTGTGACATTAATTTCTCATTCACCCAAAATTGATTTAGAAAAATTAATTAAAATACAAAATAAAATTGGAATCTAAAATCCAATAACCAATTAATAATATCCGCTTAAACAATTGTAAAAGTAGTCAACACCGACTTTGCGTACCAATTTCCAACATCTAATATATTTTTGGCAATAACATTGTGCACATTAAAACTTTTATTTGATAAAAGGGGGCATGAAAGAGGGCAGGGATATTAAAAAAAATCTTCAAATTTATTGAAAAGGGTTTCAATTAACAATACTTAGTATATTATAAAGAAGGAAAAATTTCCGGGACTATAAAGAGGAATTAAAATATTTTTAACATATTTCTGATGGAAATAATTCCGTTAGAAAAGTTGGGCCATCGGAAATTTGTGACGGAAGGGCAATGCTGTTGGAAATTTTTGATGGCCATTCCGGTCCGTCAGAAACTTTCCAATGGCAGGATTTGAGCTGTCAGAAATTTTCGACGGACTGATTTTCCGTCGGAAAATTTCTGTCGCTAAAGGGCCTGTTTCTGGTAGTGGTAAAGGACTGGGGTTTCACCTTATAAGGTTAAGCCGTTAAGGGGAGTAATACAAACACTTTATATATTAGTTATTTATTTTATAATTGTTAGATGTGCAATTTATCCATCAACACTTGCAAGCATTAGATTCCATAAAAATTTCCACCAGCTTTAGATCTAATTTATCCAAGGAATTTGCTAGATGGTAACTCGACTTCAGTGAATATTCTAGTCTTGATCTAGCACTATATAGTATAATACCATATGACATCACAACCATGTGGCTTGTTTCAATGCACATCATATAGCCAAATGACACTATATGCTACCATACATACGTTACTAGGTGATTTTTAATTAGTACATATTCTGCCTTTTGTCGTGTATTTTTCCACTATTTGTAGGTAATAATTCAAGCAATCTTTTACAAAATAAGGTAAATTTATCATCTTATCATTAAATTATTTTTCTCAATTACATAATACACAAGGGTAAGATTGTGAGTTTACCATTTTTTTGTAAAAAAATGTCTGAACGGTTACCTACAAATAGTATTTTCCTTGTTGATGGGCAATGATTTTTCTCCTTTTTTATTTCTTTGTTAGAAAGTACTATTTGTAGGTAATTGTTCATGGAATCATTTTGCAAAATGAGTGTAAATTCACAATCTTACACCTATGTATTGTATGATTGGGAAAAAATAATTTAAAGATAAGACGGTGAATGATGTGATTCTAATCCATTTTGTTTTTTTACATGGTGTGAATTGAAGATGATGATCATGAGAATTTTGGGTTCAGATGCAAGGAGAATCAAAGGAGATTCAAGTGATTGAGATTAAGCACAAATTATGTGAAGAAAATGAGTTTGAAGGGCAAAATCGACATGAGAAAAGAGGTTTTAGACTGATTTAGATCAAATATGGAACTTGAGGGACTTCTTCTATAAATTCTGGCAATTACTTTCTGTAATGGATTGTGGGCTCACTGAAACCCATTGTGGGTGCAATGTGGATTCGACAAACACCCCTGTGCGGCCGCACTCATATAGTCCAGTCACATACTACTATGGCAGGCTGGTAGGTTAATATACCGACGGGGTCCTCATTAGTGAATTTATTCTATTTTTTAAACAATTACTTGAATAATTATCTACAAATAGCGGGACTCTTGTTTGTTCTCTCTCTTCTGAAAAACGTACAGACATATTTGTAGACCATAAGGGGAAATTAAACTGCACTAATTACTGTAATGGTCCTCAATTTAGAGCCTAGAACAGATCGGAAGAGCAAAAAAAATCCTAATTAAAAATGAAATCAAAGATACAAAACACTGAAAAGATACATAAAGCCTCTGGTGGGGCTCGAACAAGACACATGGCACAAACAATACAAAGTACGTAAATTTGCGTAGGTAGGCTAATAGTCGTGATAGTGATAATTTAACAATGCCGATGTCTTACTGATCATCAATTGGCTTTTCTTGCTCCAGACCTAAGCATTTTGGCTTTCTTTCTATATATTTCAGAATCAGATAATAGCATAGGTGGAGGTAAAGTAACTTCTAGTTGTTGTATAGGAGCTTGATCAAAGTCAGCTTCTATATGTACAGCAGGTAATTGGTTTTCAATTTCTTGTTGACGATGGCTATTTTTATAGTATAATGATGTCAAGAATTAGATTAATAAGTTCAAAGCACATAACATCACCAACAACTTGCAATACTCATCCAAATTACTCGAATCTAGAGTAGATTTAATCCAGCTACTGATGATGATGAGTGCAAGCATAAAATTTCCTATACCCATCATAAATTGTGTAAACGGCTCCCCATACCTTGTCAAAGATTCATACACCTGAGATTTAAAGAAACTATTGAGCCCTTCTTCTGATAATCCTTCCATTGTTCCCAATAATATAAACTGAAGTACACTTTTAATGTAATGAGGACTAACTGAATTATCCTCAGCAGTTACACAACATAAGATTGAAGTTATTATTCCAAGACCCATTCTCATCTTCATTAGAAATAGTTCATTCCTTTCATCATCGAACTTTTCAATCACTAAGACACTTATAAATCCAATTAAAAGAACCATGTCGAAATAGAAAGCTTGTTCCAGAATATAAGTTCCCCCCGTGGACTTTACTATACTATATGTGATAAAAGGGACACATATTGGAAGCATCCTTAATATCAATTTCACTTCAGTCACTAATGCAACAGGGGCAATCTTGGGTGAACGATCCATACCATTCTCTCCTCGCGCCACTTGATGGAAGCTTTGTTCAACCACCTGTATATTAAGAGATAAGTTCCACATCGAATAAATACACAATAAATAACTAATATAAAGTGCTTGAGCTACTCCTTTTTAAAGTGGAGTCCCAAGTCTTTACATGGTATCAAAGCCCGTTACAATGAGAATTTGGATTTATCCACAAGGAGGTCAAAGGAGATTCAAATGATTGAGGTTAAGGACCAATTATGTGAAGAAAATGAGTTTGGAAGGCAAAATCAGCATGAGAAAAGATGTTTTAGATTGATTTAGATCAAATATAGAGCTCTAGGGACTTCTTCTGTAAATTCTAATACACTGCGGGAGCACTGAAACCCATTGCGGCCAGAACACCAAAATCCATTGTGGGTGCAATGTGGATTCAGTCCAAAAAAAAAAAAAAAGGATGCATTGAAACACTCCCGTGCGGCTACAATCTCATATTGTGCGGCCATATGCTATTATGGCAAACTGGGAGGACTGCGTATTGATTCAAATTTTGAATTTATTTCCTTTTTTTTTGTAATTTTCTTGGCTCCTTATTTATTATAGTATAAATAAACCTCATTTCATCTATTATAGAAGAATTTTGAACATGAATTTGAGTTGAATGAAAATTCATCTATTTTCTCCACTATTTCTTTGTGTTTGTGCTTCTTGTTTGGAACACACAAAACTAACTTTAAGGGTGAAATTCCTTGTGTTTTTATCCTATATCTTAGGTGCTTAATTCCATTGCTCTTGAGGAGTTAGAATTTTTATCTTAGATTGCTTGGGTTGGAGTTCTTGAGTTCAAGATAAAGCCTATCTTTTTACTGGTCTTTAGCTTCATTGGATGAATTCCAATCGAATGTGGGAATCGGCGGCCAATATACCAACGGGATCCTCATCAGTGAATTTGTTCTATTTTATAAATGATTGCTTGAATAATTACCTACAAATAGTGGGACTCTCATTTGTTCTCTCTCTTTGGAACCACGTACTGGCATTTTTGTACATCACAAGGGGAAATTAAATGGCAATAATTACTATAACAGTCCTCAATTTAGAGCCTAGATCAAAAAAAAAGAGAGAAAAAAAGCCTAATTAAAAACGAAATCAAAGATACAAAACACTGAAAAGATGTATAAAGTCTTTGGTGGGACTTGAACAAGACACATGGCACAAACAATACTTAAAAATACGTAAATTTGCACAGGTAGGCTAATAGTCGTGATGGTGATAATTTGACAATGCCGATGTTTTACTGATCATCAGTCGGCTTCTCTTGCTCTGGACCTAAGCATTGTGGCTTTCTTTCTATTTCGGAATCAGATAATAGCATAGGTGGAGGTAAAGCAACTTCTACTTGTTGTATAGGAGCTTGATCAAAGTCAGCTTCTATATGTACAGCAGGTAATTAGTTTTCAGTTTCTTCTTGACGATGACTATTTTTATAGTACAATGATGCCAAGAAGTATATTAATAAGTTCAAAGCACATAACATCACCAACAACCCAAATTACTCGAATCTAGAGTAGATTTAAACCAGCTGCTGAAAATGATGAGTGCAAGCATAAAATTTCCTATGCCATCACAAATTGTGTAAACGGCTCCCCATACGTACCTTGTCAAAGATTCACAAACCTGAGATTCAAAGAAACTATTGAGCCCTTATTATGATAATCCTTCCATTGTTCCCAATAATATAAACTAAAGTACACTTTAATTAATATAACAAGAACTAACTGAATCATCCTCAACAGTTACTCAACATAAGATGGAAGTTATCATTCCAAGACCCATTCTCATCTTCATTAGGAGTAGTTCATTCCTTTCATCACTGAACTTTTCAATCACTAAGTTGCATATAAATCCAGCTATGAAGCTTTGACAAATCCTTCAGTGAAATTAAAAGAACCACAGGTATATTAGTGTCGAAATAGAAAGCTTGTTCCAGAATATAAGTTCCCCCGTTGGCCTTTACTATACTATATATGATGAAAGGGACACATAGAGCAAGCATCCTTAATATCAATTTCACGTCAGAGACTAATACAACAGGGCAATGTCTTGGGCAAGTCATGTATACCCTTCTCTCCTCACGCCCCTTGATGCAGCTTTGTCCAACCACCTGTAGGTTAAGAGCTAAATTCCACATCGAATAAATACACAATAAATAACTAATATATAAAGCGCTTGAGATACTCCATTTTAAAGTGGAATCCCAAGCCTTTACATTGTATCAAAGACCGCTAAGTTTAAATGAGCAATTTGATCTAGTTAAGACTTAAAATATCAAGAGTGCTTTGCTCCGACGAGCCACCATCTTGAATGGACATATTAAGGGGATAATCTCATATTGAATAAATACAAAATAAATAACAAATATATAAAGTGTTTGGATTACTTCCCTCAATGAGTTAACTTTTAAGGCAGAATTCCAAGCCTTTACACTGTGCTCGTATTAATCATTTTGATTTAAAAAGGAAGACATTCTTTATATAATGATGATGATGAATTAATTTGAAGCAATATTGATAGAAATAGCATCAGAAAAAGAAAAAAAAATGGCCTACCTTAACAAGTGTACATGAGGAAATTTGTGTAACACCTTCATCATTCTCAAAGAGTTCCTCAGGAGTATGTGGATAGCCCATATTCATGTTTGTAATTGCTTTTCTAATGACAAACAGAACCTCTATTATTGGCTTGCCTGTTGGTTCAATGCACTTATAAAATTTGGACCCTAACAAGAAATACAAGAATGAAAACAACATTGCATTTGCTGATATCATGGTAAGCAGTTTCCAGGATTGTATTTTATATGTAAAACCAGTAGCTGCAATTCAACCCAAGATGGTCGCATAGCGCCACCAGATATTGCTACAGCTATGAGCTCTTTCTTCCTCCTCTTCTGGCATATCCCTTTCCATCAGTTGATCATCAAGAAACACTTTTAATGACGTCTCTTTTGCTGCCTTGGACACAACTATTAGCACCATCCCCGTGTAAAATGTTGGAAGTAGACATTGGTTCAGGTCTAAAGTCCAGAACAAAAATAATCCCTTTCAAAAGTTGATTGCCCCACAATTAACAGAAACGACTAGTTGTAGTTCCAATTATGTGGGACCATGTAAACTAATAGAGGAGAATACGCTATAGTACATACACCGTATGTCTCCATAACAGAGACACCTAATGTATGAGGATCAAAACTCATTAATTGTAGTTCTGTGTCCTATGTGAATAGTGACAGAAAATTATTCTATCTTCAAAAGTGTCATATGCATATGCGTAGATTGGTCCACAGCAGAATTTGACTCATTTCAACTCCAAATAAGATCTTCAATCAAACATGTTCTATTACTAAAGATCATACAGAAGTTAGAACTTGCGCCCCCCAAACCCAAGTCCCGATCGAAAATCATAAGTCTTACAGCACTACAGTGCATGACATCTGGTGCTAGATTATTTTAGACCCCAAACGCTCCCCCCAACACCCAAAACAAATAAATAAATAAAATCTAAAGAATTGAAACATGTCATAATTAAGGGGTAGAAATGCTATAAAAACAGTTTTGAGGATAAATAATGCGTTCACTACTAAAAAACTGTCTTTCAGCGATAGAAAAATCCATCGCTAAAGCCCGAATTCTGTCGCTAAAAGTCATCACTGACGGAAAAGTGACTGTCAGAAACTCCGTCGTTGACGGTCGCATTGCTAATGCGTTCCAATGGAATTTTAGTGTCCGTCGGGAATTTTTTACGGAAAGGCCTCCGTCGGAAATATTTCCGACGGGATATAACCGTCGAAAATTTCCAACCGACGAAACTTTCCGTCGGAAATACGGAGATTAAATTATTTAAATTTTTTTTACCAAAACCGACCCGTTAGCCCGCGGATCCATGTTTGACCTCTCCCGTTAGCCCGCGAACCTCAAAGCCGTTGACCCACCCAACCCGGACCGCGACCCGTCCCTGCAACCCGCGAATTAATTCCTTTCATAAAATGCAAGGGTTGAGGCTCGAAGTCATGACCTGAGGGTTGGAGAGCCAATTCCCAACCGCTAGGCCAAGTCGCGCGTTTGATGATAATTTGTCCCAAAATATATATAAAGTATATATGATAATTTTGGCAATTTAAAAATAATAAAATATTCCTTTTGAAAACATTGTTTTTTTATTTATTTAATTTAACTTTTTATTATACTCAAATATATACGGTACTTTAAATTTTATTTATCTGTATCAACCTTATGCCGTCAGAAATTTCCAACAGCAACCTACTGCCGTCGCAAATTTCGCAAGTTTCCGATGGCATAAAAATGCTGTCGGAAATTGTTTCCGATAGATAAGGATGCCGTCGGAAATTTCCGATGGTAACCTTCGGCCGTCAGAAATTTCCGACGGAACAGTACTTTCCGTCGGAAATTTCCGACGGCAAAATTTCCGTCACTGATGGGGTATTTTTTGGTCCCAATTCCCTCCTACGTTTGATGGGATTATCTCACCAGACGTATGTATGGCGAGAGATCATTAGAAAATACACATGTGAGTTGTTCCATAGTGAGACAGCTGGCCGCATGATGATCTCCCACCATTCTGCCAGACGTATGGTAAGAGACATATCATTTTCAATATTTTTGTTAGTGAATATATTGATACAAGTCAATATACATCATCGCGAATAGCACGCCCTTTCAAAGATCACCGTTTCCACTTTCTTTTTTGGCAACCAAGAGCACGTGTAATAATTGAGATTACGTTATACTGAAAATGATATAACACAACATGTGGCATGTATGTGGAGTGTCTACATATATGCTACATGTGCCATATAGTGCCATAGTGTATGGTATACTATATGTGGTGTTAGAAGGAGACTCACGTTTATATAATGTTTTTTTAATACCCATTTTGCTAATGTTATAACACCTAATATCTTACGTGGTTTATCAATCACATAACAGAAGACATATGGATGCCAAAACAACACACACGAGTGTTAGAAAATTTATGCATAGCGTATGCCTGTGTTTAATTAAGTGAAATGTTAGCAAATTGGTTAACTCGAATGTATTAGCCAATTAGGCATGACAAACAAACAAAATTTAAGTTGTTGGACCTCTTGACAATAATGTCAGTTAATTTGGACATTGTTTTTGTCGGGCATCGTTAGCTTTGATACAACTTCTAGAAAATTGGAACCAACTCCTCCATTATGTTCTCCGCGGGGAATTTTAAAATGATCTTACACTAGATGTCTGGTATCGTAATATTATCAGATGGTAGTGTGGCATAATTTATCTTTCACTTATATGAGTACATTATTACCCTATAAATTTCATCAGTGGTTGATATTATGTCATATTATATATCTAATGCGGCAGCAGTACCAAAAGTTTAGTTTTTGATTATTTTCACCCGAAATTCCTTAATTATGTTTACAAGAATTTTCTTTTTCTTTTTTTTTTTTTTTAACCATACAAATTCTTTTTGTATGGAGATGTCAATCTTTATGGGCTAGAACCTTTTTCCCAAGGGAAGACTTTTGGGATAATTAGCAATATCTAACACTAACATTTCCCCTCGTTGCGCAATCTACTTTTAACTTTTAAAGTTTGACCCTTGTAACCTCAAATAACAGGTTTTTCTTATGCAATTTAACATTTCTAGCATTTTTTAGTTTTTTTGCAGCAAGGTAAGAACTTCATTTTTTTCTTCATTTTTAAAACAAATTAAGGACAATAATAATCATCATTAAAAACAAAAAGCACAAAGCCTCATTATTATAAAGGTCGATTAGACTCATGCGTTGAACCATTACTCCCTAGAAAATATATAGCAGCGGCTCCATTATTACAAACTTGGTCCTAGCACCGTAGGACTTATTCAGGGACTAAGATCTAGTACGTACCTGTGAACAACCAAACCGGCCCTTGACACTTGTTCGAGTCGGAATGGAAAATGTCTTCTTCTACTTTTCTTTTTTCCCCCTTTTTAAGAAAACAATAGAGTTCTTGTCAGATTGCATAATAAATCTTAAGGAAATCATTTTTATTGGAAATATGCATGCACTAATTTGAATGTCACAATTGAAAGATGCCTCTTTACTTCTTTTTTCCTTTTTCTAGAAAACAGAAAATGATATCGAACTGTACAATAATTCTGACATACATGATGCTTGGAAATGTTCACTCAATAAAGTATGGATTATCAATGTTCAGTGATCATGGAAAATATGCATATATTGGTAATCTACTCATCTTCACTAACTTTTCCTATGCATTGTGAGGAGTGGGAGAAAAGGAGAAACACGATTGGATAATCAACTAAATGATTTAACTTATTAACTTTTCCCACTTTATATGAACCATCATTTTGGAACATGAATGCCCAAAAGAAGATGGATTTAAATCATGTAGAGAAAATGGAGAGCAGAAACCAACAAGAAGGACGAGTACTATCGCCAAGAAATGGCACCACTCTAATCCGAACTTGCTTCAACGGACTAAATGCCTTATCTGGTAGTTTTCTTTTTCTTTCTTTCCTTATTTATATTACCTTTTTTTTTTTGTTATTATTATTTTGGTTTCGTTTCAAATGCAGAATAGATTTCGACTAGAATTTGATGCAGTTCTTGTATTGACCAGGAATAGGAATATTATCCATCCCATATGCTCTTTCAAGAGGAGGTTGGCTTTGCTTGATACTCCTTTTCTTGATTGCCATCCTGTGTTTCTACACAGGTTTACTTCTGAAAAGATGTATGGATGTCAATCCTCTAGTGGAAACCTATCCTGATATTGGACAACTTGCATTCGGGACAAAAGGGAAAGCTATTATCTCAACTTTTATGTATCTTGAGTTGTTCTTACTCGCGGTCGAGTTTCTTATCCTCGAAGGTGACAATTTGCACAAGCTCTTTCCCAATGCATATTTGCATCTTTTTGGAAAGAGTATTGGCGGCAAGCAGCTTTTTGTTTTGCTTACTGCTCTAGCGATGTTGCCCACAACCTGGTTAAGGAGTCTATCCTTGTTGGCTTATGTTTCAGCCGGAGGAGTCTTCGCTTCAATCATCCTGGTTGGTTCTGTTTTTTGGGTTGGGGCATTTGAAGGTGTTGGTTTTGATGAACAAGGAGTAGTTTGGAGATGGAACGGATTGCCAACAGCCATAAGTTTGTACACCTTCTGCTACAGTGGTCATGCAGTTTTTCCTACTCTTTATAGCTCCATGAAAGATAGAAACCAATTTCATAAGGTAAGGATTTCCAAATTCCAGCAAAAATTTCGATTTCTCGAGTTCTATAACTTAGATATACCTTCCTTTCCACAGGTTTTGTTGGTGTGCTTTGCATTAAGCACAACTAGTTATGGGGTAATGGCAATTCTAGGATACTCTATGTATGGAGAAAATTTGATGTCGCAAGTTACTTTAAATCTTCCAATGCGAAGCATTAGTACAAAGATTGCAATTTATACAACATTGGTAAATCCCGTCACCAAGTACGCAATCATCATATCGCCGATCTCTACAGCTCTAGAAGACGCATTGAGTTCGAGCAGTAATAGGCCAATATGCTTGATCATTAGAACAGTTCTAGTGATCAGTACAGTCATTGTGGCCTTAGCCATTCCATTTTTCGGGAGTGTAATGGCATTTATTGGCTCGTTTCTTAGCATCAGTGCATCGATCTTGTTCCCATGCCTGTGCTATCTGAAGATCAACAAAGCTTCTCGAAAGTTCGGGATCGAATTGATGTTCATTGTCATGGTTCTTGTTTTGGGATTCTTTGTGGGCATAACAGGCACCTACATGTCTGTCAGAGACATTTTGAAGAATGCCCATACAAGTTGAAACTTAATAAGCCATGGATTGTAAGATCATCATCACTAAATAGCCAAATTTGTAAGCTTAAATTAAAAATATCAACCTAATTACCTTTGGAAATTGGTTTCTAGCTTCGATGGAGCTGCAAATGATAGAAAAAACTGCACCGCAATAGTATAAGGGTGCAAGATTATGGTCGTTGACAATGTATTGTCATGGTTTAAATAGAAATAAAAAATCAGTATTTAAATGTGCAACAAATTGTTAAAATCATACCGTGAGCCTATATACGACCGACGGGTGACGCAATGCTATCTGTAAAGACATGTCAAAAATGCAAAACACACGTTTGATCATGCTTTTTAGAACTCTAATAGTATCGAATTTTGTTTTCAAAAGATAAATGCAATAAACATATATAGAATCCAACAGCCAAATTTTTCACCAAAAGTTATGGCCATTTCCAATTTGCATGAAACAACATCCGGATTGGATGCGGAGGGTCCAATTTAGAGAGTGCTTAGCGGGGTCAAGTCTTCTCCCATTTGCCACGTGTACTTTCATTTTGACTGCAAATATCCAATTCCAGAAATAATTAACTCGATTGTTAACCATGACACCAGCGTAGTTTGGTTTGGTCGTTATTTTAAGAAAATTAAACTGAAACAAACTAAACCGAAAATCATTGGTTTTTTGATAATATTAAAACCAAACCATAACCAAAACCTTTGATTTGGTTTTGTTTGGTTATAATTATATAAAAAAAATATAAAATATAGTTGAATGAGATTATCGACTGAAGGTAAAAAGAGAAAAATATGTATCTTGTAGGAGTAACAACTATACTCTTAAGTTTGAGTGAGATGATTTTATTAGAACTCGTGATTTTTTTTTGTAACTTTCCTCTTTTAACTTTAGTAATTTAAACCAAGAATTAAGTTAATAAATTCGAAGTCAAATCATTTAACTTAGTTATGGTTTGGTTATTGGTTTTGGAACGAAAACCATAACCAAACAACCATATAGTTACTCATTTTAATAATTAAAGTCGTTTAAAAGTTTAGAAAAACTGAACCAAACCAACCCAAACTGCTCGATTTTGGTTTGGTTCAGTTGATTATGATTATTTTGTTCAACCCTAGTTGTCATTCTCATTATTATATGTTGAACTTTATTATATCATGAAGTGCTTAGCTAATTTTCTGTCTTTGTGGACATATTCAGGTTACCTTTTCTGCACTGACGTGCAAGCACAGTTGGTGAGATTTGCAAAATCTTATTTCATTGTTTGCCCAAATTGAAATGTCTGCACATTGTGATACTTGTTCTGTAGGACTTTCCTAACCATGTATTCTATAGTATTTAAGGATGTAGTGGTAAGCCCCTATTAGACACATTCAGTGCACATCCCCCAATATGTCCAATAGGGGATTGTCTAATAGACTCCATAGAATGACTACTTTCCTAACTATTACAAGAAGGAATATTTAGTTATTTTAATTGATTTATTCATATTAAATAATTTTAGTATTAGTATTATGGAAAGTACAATAACTGATTTTTTTAAACATGAAAAAATAACATGAATAAGTGGATGTCTATATATATTTATTATTAACCACATTTCTTCCAATGTAAAAATGCCAACCAGACTAGAAATAATATATTTTCATGCATATTCTTCTTTGGTATAAGTAATGTAATATTCTTGTATGCAAATATATTTATGATATATTATTGGCAATATTATTTTTTATTTCACTTATTTTTAGATTGCACAATTGTAGGAAATAAGTTTTGGAATTCAAGAATAAAGTACAGTTCTATGTATATTAGCTAAAAAGAGATTTTTATAGAATTGTCATTATTTTTTTATTTTGAATCCTGATTTGAAAAAGGTTCTAATTGGAATTGGTTTTTATCTTGCTAAAATCATTTTTATGGAATTTTAATTATTCCTTATTTCGTAATTCTGAAGGATTCGATCTAAGCTACGGAGAAATATTTTCTTAAAAGATCAAAACACACAGCGTTGTCTTCCTGTCAAAGAAAAAGAAAAGAAAAGAATAGAAAATAGTCTTTCGCGCTTTATATAAGCAAGTAATAATTGATTTACGTTAATCTTTCACATTGGATTAAGAACTTTTTTTTGGGGAAAAAATACACTACTACAAAATTGGAAAAAAAAATGGAAATACACGTCGGTTGTTGGGAAAAACGACGTGCAAAACACACATGGTGGCAATTTTAAAAATAATAGCACTATAATGGGCATTGGTTGTGTGCTTATTAGTAAAGAAAAGTCGGTTTCATCAAGGAACCGATGCCTCTACTTTTTTTTAATTGTCTTGAATTGTTTAAAAATGGGTATCCTTCTTCAAAAATTCAAAAATTTTTGACTTTTTTAAAAATGGGCGTCGGTTCCTCCTATGGTAGTTCTCATGTCCATATATTTACTGCAGTTCTTATGCAACATCCACTCGAAGAACCTATACCTCCTTAGCATTAGTTAGAATCAAACACAAAACCATATCCACCACTACATACTCACCTCGCTTAACCTCATTCTCTTCCAATATTAATCATTTATCATTCTTCCCTAAAGTTGAAAATCCTCTCCCATGGAGATTTTTACTACCTTATTGTGCGCACATTTTCTCCTTCCCCAATTGACAGAACAATTGATTTGGTACCCATTTTCCTTGTCATTACTGTTTTTTTAGTGTATGTTTTGTTCCTTTAATTCATTTCTTTTTGCTTAATTTACAGATTTAGAGAAGTTCAAACAAGAAGCGAAGAAGAAGAAGAAGAAGAAGAAGGATGCTAGCTGTTATCTCTTGTTTCTTGGTTTTTTCTTTAGGTTTTCAGACTTTAATTTGTTTTATGAATCCTTTAATTTGCCTTTCTAGGGCTTAAGTTTCTGCCTTTTGTGTTGGCAGTATGCTTTTCCATGTAATCTAATAAATATCACTCTATTTTGTAGTAAATGAAGTAGAATGTAAATGGAATCGGCCCACATTATTTCAATTGTTTGTTTAAAGTACAATGTTTAAGGGTGTCCCCACATAATTCATTCTTGAATTTTGAATTTTCAATTTGAATTTCCAATTTTGAAGCTGGCGAATCTAGAAGAGAACCCAGAAAAAAAAAGGCGTCGGTTGTAAAGGAACAACTGAGGCCTAAAGTCAACTTTAGGGTCGGTTGTTCCTTTACAACCAACGCCTATTGTCTTTTTTTTTTAAATTTGGCTTTAGGCGTCGATTTTTTGAAACAACCGATGCCTATTGTTACATTTAGTCGTCTGCCAACAATCAACGCGTATACCTTTACAATGCGCGTCTCTGACATATTCGTCGCCGTCAAAACTGACACGTATTCATGGTTACAACCGACGCCTATTGGGCTTTTTTGTAGTAGCGATACTTTACTTTCTTTCCTTTATAATCAAAGGTTCCCTCTTACACAAGGAGAGATAAAGATGGGTATACAATCAGTCCAACAGGAATTCACATTTGAAGTACAAGCTTGTGCAGCAAGATTGTGGGCTAGTCTGTTTCTATCCTAGGAATGTAACAAGTACCACAATTGCTACTAATTAAGAGATCCTGAACTTCAGTCATGAGAGGCGTCACTGATGCTAAAGGCTCCACATGCAACAACTTTTGCACCCCCAAAGTGAGTCTATTTCTACGACCGCCACTGCCCATCCCATATCTTGTGCAAACTTCAGGCCACATCTTATCGCCCATGCCTCCTCCGTAAGAGAGTCAACTGTCCCTCACCTATGGCATGTAAATACTCCATTGGTTGCTACGTCTGTCGCCAGAATCAGCTCATCCCCACGCCTGCTATGATTTCTCTAAACCTTTGCTTGCTGCTAGGCAGCCCCCAGTTCAATCCTAGTACCTTGTGCTTTAACCTTGCGGTATTCCTCCAGTTGAATAAGGATTGAGTCCCGAAGGTAAAAAGCACTTTGTGATCCTCCTTTATTCCTTAGCTGGTTGCGCATCTTCCAGATAGACCAAGCTGCCATGCAAATGGTTTCAAAGATTTCCGTTGAGACCGTGTCTCGGACGCTCCACATGAATTCACCAAAATTCAATTCATCACCGTGTAACCGTGAAACCTTAATAAATTCCCAGCAATCAAGCCCCTTCCACAGTTTTGTTACCAAACTGCAATGCAAAAGACATGAATGTTAGTCTCATATGCTCCACATCTGGGACACGGCAAATCTGCCTCAAGTTTCCGGCGCTTCAGATTGAAGTTTGTGGGTATTGCTCTTTTTGTCAACCACCAAACAAAATGTTTAACTCTAGGAAGGACATTGAGCTTCCAAAGATTGTTCCAATTTCCCTCCAACTGTGATCCTCCAGCCGTCCCTAAGTACCTCTGCATTCGGAATGTCATAGCCACCACTCATTGAATACTCTCCATTTTTAGCATGGTGTCAAATGAGACAATTGTGCCCTCCACGACCAATAGGTATTGAAGACATTTGCTGCTTATCTACAAGCCAAAACCTATCCTCAATCAATTCCATAAATTCTTCTCTTGCATAAGCATTCTCTTTAGTTTTTTAAACCAGATTACACTATCTAGCTGCTTTATCATCTTTTTAAAAGCTTACTCAATAGCAATCGATGGATTATTAGTCTACTTCATTTCAAATGGAAATTATTCTTATGTGATAGTGAAATTGTTCAAACAATTTCAATTTTTTTTCTTATTCATAGGATATCTCAATGAGGTCGTTCTGTACTACTACATGAAAACTGTCAAATATTGATAGAAACTCACCGACAAAAAGAAATCCGTCGGTAATTACTGACAGAATTAAAATACCATTTGTGATTACCGACGAATACAAGACATCATCAGTAATTACCGACAAGAAGTCACGCCGTTGGAAATCATCGATGGAGTGTATAAATCTTCGGTAATCACCGACTGAAGGTCTCTTCTCGCGGTGATTATGGACAGAGATTGTTACCCGTCAGTAGTTATAGATGGCTATGCCGTCCATAACAGCTATGCTGTCTGTAATTACCGATAGGTTCTTCTCAGCCATCGGCAATGAAAGATGGCCTTGAGCAAACTATAGGTAACATTCTAACAACCATTTCACCTCATTCCAACTTTCTTCTTAATCATTTGATGTTCTTTTTAACTTGTTAAATCCGTTCTTTGTTTGTTTTCGTTTATTTATTTATATTCATACACGCTTTGTGTGAAGAAATCATAAAAATATTATTTTCTTACACGTAATTTATATTATTTAGAAACATATGTTGCATATTTGATTGCAAAGTAAATTTTATAAGATAAAATATATGTTGAAATGAAAGCAATTTTATTAATATTGTGCAGAACTACAATATTTTATACACCAGTTCGCAAGAAAAAAAGACCGAAGAAAAGAAACAAGAGAAAGACACAACCATTTAGCATAATGGCAACAGAATGGAATGTAAATAACAACATGCATGGAGCCTCAATCTCCAAGATGGCAATCGCCATTCTAGAATTCATTAGGCATAAGAAATTGATCTGGCCCCACAAACCATTGTTGGATGCATATATGCACTTGTGCACGGACTCACTCATTTTCGTGTTCTATTTTCCGACAAGACGGAGAACAGACATAATCAGTGGCCATCTTGCAGAGCTTGTAGTTGATGCCATGTACCGAGGCTGGTAGGTTCAATATGTCTCGTACAATACCAGATAAAACTGGGTATCTCGCTTTATGACATTCACCAATGTATAGGATTTAAAAGACACCAATCTATATGCTATGTGTAGGGATGGCAATGGATCAGTTAGGGATGAATCGGCGCCAATCCATTTTACCCCATGAAGAATTTACAAAACCATAATATGTTCCATGATCTACAACTTGTGGATCAGAGCAGATTGGAGTAGATCACAGATCGGAGTGGATTGGAGTAGATCACAGATTGGAGCAGACCATGATTTCGATCAGCTAAACGATTCACGAAACTTTTTTTTACATCATATATTATACTACTCTAATCTTCTAAATTATACTACAATCTATACTAAAAATAAAATGAAGTTAAATCAATATCAAGTATCAAATATCAACCAAGTTAAATCATGGTTTAATATTTGGTGTTTACTGTTGTTCATGTCAACTTCTAGAACAATAGTTAGACACTTTTTTTTTTAAGTGGAGCGGATTAGAACAGAGCAACCCTATTCCGTTCTGATCCACGATCCTTTGGCAGATCACAAATTCTACCACGATCTGCTCTACCAATCCACGGATCGAGAAAGTTTTCTCAAACGGATCAGGTATCCGTCGGGTCTAGTGCGAATCAGAACTTTCTGCCATCCCCAGCTGTGTGAACAGTTTTCATAGTCAACTAATTCTAGAATTTACATGTAATCATTAGTTTGGCCTGAATATAGATTATACAATTCAATTAGTTATGCGGTAACATCTTTTTGGTTGATGTTAAACTAGAGATGCGTTGGGG
The DNA here is from genome assembly GCA_963692815.1 of Nyctanthes arbor-tristis. Taxonomy (NCBI): domain Eukaryota; kingdom Viridiplantae; phylum Streptophyta; class Magnoliopsida; order Lamiales; family Oleaceae; genus Nyctanthes; species Nyctanthes arbor-tristis. Next base: position 18,857 of record CAVNYN010209012.1, read on the forward strand.
TGGTTATAGGAGACCACATCGAAAGAGTTCTGTGTATCTTCTGCAATGGTTTGAAGATGCTACCCAAAATGAATACCATGGGAAGGCCACTGAACACGTTGAATTTTTCTTGGATTTGGGTGAAAATATGGTCAAATTGTGACTCTCGATCACTAGAAAAGGTAAGCACATCCAAAACCTCGTAGAGTTGTTCGACAACATGATGAAAAGAAGGAATGTGCTCAAAGTACACAGAAGAAAGGTACCAGGCGGGTTAGTCGATAGGACAACATGCCACACATAAACCAAGATTGGGATGTAGAAAGATAATTACTGCATAAAGCTTCAAGGCTACAATTTGAATCCGGTGATGCAATGTTAACTCAAGACTTTGTGCCAATTGCTCTATGTCAGGATAGGTCCATACATAGCCACCTTTTTTGTAAAATTATATAGGAATCTATGGGTAATATGAGCGGAATTGACGTAGGTTATCAAGGCATTCACGCTTAGCATCTCCGATCTAAAAGATAAATGGCTGAAGTAACTTTGTTGCAAATGTTGTCACCGAATATAGGACATTGAATGCACAGGTAGCATGCATGGGCCTCCCAGCAGTGCTGTGATGGAGATATCTGAACTGTATTAAATTCCTGCAAACATCCATATCATGGACAGAGTCGACACCAGTAATGCATAGTATTCTATTAGCAATTCTATAATCATATAGGAATGCTTCTATTAGTTGTACAATATCTCGGGCAGGTTCATCTCTACCAACTCGTTTCAGTGCAACAAGTTTGTACTGCAAACTATTGCTGCAGCCCAAATGTATGACTCTGGCGAATAAATACCTTCAGTGATAATATCTTGTGTATAAAAGAACACAACAAAGTTACCTTTGTGGGTTTTGCAAATTCATGTTCCAGTACCTCCTTCCAGTGGTTGAACTCCTCTATGCATAACGGTCGGTTCTTACTGGTAGAGCTGGATGAAGCATACATGATTTTGTGAAATTCTTGTTTTACAAATTTCTCATGAATTAAAGAGATAGTTCGAGAAATTTTTAAGAGTGTGGCTAACATTAGAAGATCTCATATTTGTAGAGGAAAAGTTGGAGATGGAGTTAGAATCGTTAATTGGGATAACAGACCAATAACTGAACATTGACATGACCAAGCACTGGTCATTGAAAGGACCATTGCTTTGTATAATAGTGAATGCCTGTATTAATTCAGCCTTTTCTACACTTGTCACATGTTCCGCCCGAGGCTTTAGGGTGAATAGGGTGGATTGCATAAGCTAACAATTACTTTTCAAGCCATCTTCAATCAGATTGACAACACATTGAAAAAAATATACATGAAATGTCTTTCAATCTAATTCACACATGAAACTGTCATTTTTTTAAAATAATTGGTGTAGGTTTTTTAACCACACGTGTTCCTACTTGTGGTACTTTCTTTTTTAATTGCATGTTGTTAGTACAAAATCGTTTGTAATTTGGCATTCCTGATTTTTGCTAAATGTCAAAATATTTGTGACATAATTTGCATAACATTTTTACATGTAATATTTTAAAGCATGTAAATTTATTTTGTTTCTTTGACCCAAAGAAAGGTTGGGGCGTGTACACCTTTCTTGAGGAAGAAGAAATTTCGGCTACATGCTATATTTAAAAGTTCCCTAATCTTAGTTGAATTGAAGTTACGTTATTTGATTAGGTTAAAATACTACCATGTCAAGTTTTAATAGAATTAGGTAAGTTTCGTAATTATGGTATATAAGAATTCTAACTTGCCTTATTCTTGTTCTACTTGGATTTTGTAACTTTAATTCTTGTCTTGCACAAGAATTCGAAGTCCTATCCTATTTATTCTTCTTGTAGGTTGAACGAGAAAATGACGACGAGCTAAAGCCTTCACGTATATTATTCTTCAAAGTTCAGACCGCAAGGAAAACACACTCCCATAAAAGCCACGAGATTCATTCTTGCATTCGGACCTACATGTCTTAAAACCGTGTTTTTCTGGCCCTACATAGTGCATTGATTGAAGACCATACATGTGCAAGGGACTATCTACACAAGATTGAAGAGTGTTAGGAGTTTTTGTTTCCCACGATGAATCCAGGTGGATTCTAGGAGGCTTGATGTACGTTCCCGTGTGAGCGCGATAGCCAAAGGACAAGAGCAGCGCACGTTGCCACATGTCAAAAGGCCTAAAGAAGGGAGTTTCTTTTATAAGCTTTTCTTTTTGTATGTTTAGTGTTTATTGCGATATCATTAAGTCTCTCAAGCTGTACTAAACTCTTATATGTGTTAGTGGATTGTTTGTCTTGTGACAATGGTGCATGCAGTTCTCCCAGTTGGGTTTCTGCATCAATAATTCTGGTATTTTTAATTTCCGCATACATACTCGAGTTAGACATATCTGCGTCGCGTTATATTTTACACCAGATTAATTGTTAAGTAGTTAGGCAAGATACATTCTGATTAGAGTCTAGATAACCACCGTATTCACACATGTGATATCACTCATGAGAAAATGATTGAATAAACTTTAGTTGCATATGCATGTTTAAGTTGTTTGGGAATGTCGGTGAAGAGATAATAACGTCGGTAATCACTGACAACAATGAAATCGTCAGTATTATTGACGGACACCGAAGTCCGATCTTACTTACCAACGGACAAGAAGTCCATTGGTAAGTACTGACAAAATTAAATATCCATTGGTAATCACCGAGTTCTCGTTGGTGGCTGCTGACACTAGCTGACGGTAGCTTGTCAACTGTTGACGATTATAGGCAAAGCAAGACAACCATCTGTAGGTACTGACAGTCAAGCTAGGCCATCAGAATATTCTCTGCCATTATTAAATCCACAGAGTCAATGCAACCACTGAAATAACTAGGTAGTTGTAAACCTTACAGAACGCTTTTTGGTCAACCATCGATGATGACTGACAGCGTTAAGATTGCCATCGGTGATCACCAACAGAACACTGTTGGCCATCGGTGATAGGCGTCTTTGATCACCGACAGCCTTTGACCTTCCGTCGATAATCACTAATGGCGTTCAAATGGCCTTTGGTGACACATCTGCCTTTTATCTTTTACCTGATTTTCTTACCCAATTCTGAGCATTCTCATTTTCATTCCCGATTCTTGTCTTCAAAACCCTTTGTGTTTCATTTCTTCAAAGTTAAACTTAAGCTCAAACCACATAGAGAAATTTGTCTGCAAAGAAATAAGCTCATTCATTTGTGTTCAAGGTGAAAGAGGTTGGCATCCCAACCTTTTCTATGCTAATGAAATAATTTAATACATTCTATAATGTAGAGGTACTATTCTTGTGTGTTAATTTTATTCAAAGATATATATGTCCTGTTAAATTTCATAATATGCTATGTGTTTATAATTTTTTTTGTCACATATATATACTTATATGCTATATATAAATTGTGAAATGTGATATACGCCTTATTTTTGTAGCTGCTTTCTTTGTGTCAAAATAGGTATTAACTTTATATCAAATATCATTGTGAAAGATATGGTTGTTGTAGTGCATATCTTTGAAAATGTGTAAATATATGGTTTAGTATTCATAATTGAGATTGTGTTTCTTAGGACATAAAGGTTTAGTATTCTTAAAATTTATTATTTGCAGATCTTATAAAATGATTGCATTATTCTTTTAAATACTGTTAAAATGAGTTTACGCATTAATACCTCAATAAACAAATACGCCAATAATAGAATTTATTATATGGTGTACTGATTTGTCAAATATGCTCTAGATTTTTTTTGGAATATAAAACTAGGTGTAATATTAATAGGATTAAGTATTGTGTTGTAAGTCTTATTAAATTTAATACATAATACATGTACTGGTACTAATTTACGCATGCACTTAAATTTGTTGTGTTTTATGTTATCTGGAAACTAATCCGGCCTATTTCATGGTATAGTACATATGGCTTCCGACCACTCATGGATGTATCCTCATAGATAGGATGGATTAGTGTCTCAGAGTTTCATGGATGGTGTTAACATATTTGTCAAATTTGCCCGTTCACAGCTAGGTTGTGTAGATCGTATTAGATGTCTATGCTTAAATTGTCGTAATACAAACCAACACGATCTGAATGATGTAAGAGTACATCTATTTAAAAAAAAAAAAAAAGGATTTATGCCTGGATACACCATTTGGACAGCACATGGCGAGCCGTGGCCTATTAAATCATATAGTTTAGGCGAGTCGTCATCTCATTTTGGTAGCTCATTTTCGTTCCGAGATACGATAAATAACAACCTTCATACCATGTTAGTAGATGCAATGGATCGTTTTCTTTTTCTTTTTTTCCTCAGAGTGATGTTCATATTTAGGACTTAACTTGCTTTCTATTTTGGTTTCCGTACTGTGATCTCAAAAAAGACATATCTCTTGTTAATGAATTATCGGAAGAGCGTCGTGTAGGTTTTTTTTTTTTTTTTTTTTTTTT
>CAVNYN010209015.1:0-27656 GCA_963692815.1 Nyctanthes arbor-tristis
TGACAATTAAGCAAAAATACTAAATGCTTTAGTTAGATGATTTGCATCGGATGTTTCTTCCTATGTTTAACTTTTACTCTATTATATCACTGCTTAAGGAAACAAATAATATCAAGCAATACAAATAAATGTATTTGAAGATTTTGATAATATCAACTTCGACATAAAGATGTGTATATTTTGTGGACAAGAAGGTTGTCTTGTGTCAAATTCCAGTTTTTCGTCCCCCACCCCCCCCCCCGGCGCACAACTTTGAAGATCATTCCATATGGCTCCTTTTATTATATCATGCCTAAATAATTAAAAAGTTACAATTATGACTCTATTTAGTTTAGATGAACGTGATTCTTGACAAGATCTATAACTACAAATGCAAGATTGGGATGGAGTTGCTTAATATCAAAGTAAATAGGACTATAAGATGTTTAATAATGTTTTATTCTATTCGCTAGATTTTGTTAGAGGAGTTTCTACTTTAATATACTTTCTTCCTTTTTTTTTCCGTGTGCTCTTCCGATCTATTATAATATTTATTATTTACAATGTCTTGAACCCTTTTCCCCTTTTCTCTATAGCATCTTCTTTTGCTTAGAAGCTAATACTGGCTTCGAATTTTCTAGCATGTTATTGATGCTTTTCAAGACTTATAAAGTTTATTGATGCTCACTTTCATGCTTTAAAATGTGTTAAAAGAGATTTAAAAAGAAACGAAAAGAAAAGGAAGGAAGGATTCATTGATCAAATCTACAAAATCAAACAGGAAAAACGGAAAACAATATACAATGTCAGATAAGCACATATGCCATTCAAGAAAAATTCAGGAAGCATTCATTAGCACATCAAGGAGGACCTCGATTGAACGTATCTGAGCTTATAACGTGTGGGATCAAGACGGGAATAGCTTGGTAATGCAAGCATATTGAAACCATGCTCAGATAACTCTATAGCTGTTTTCAGCCCCGCATCTAATAGACTATCAGATAGCAAATGAGTGAACTCAACAAATAGATCCAGACGGTCCTGGAAAAGAGCAGCAACCTAGCAACCAATGTGAATCAATAAAATCTGTCAAAATCACTCCTTTTCCATGAGACTATAAACAAAAGAATGCCATTTGGCATTTGCTACTCTACCACACCAGTTCAAGCACTTTAAATTAGCAATATCTTCACCAACGGAAAACAATCATACAAAAAAAAATAAATAAATAAATAAAAGGAACGAAACCTAAGAATTGCAACAGAAATCTGGGACAAATCAAGTAAATATTTTATCTATTCTTCTGACGTTTGGATAGCAGATTATGAATATCTAAAAATCCACCAAAGGAACACATCAAATATCACACAAAACAAGAATTGAGAAACTATACAGAAGACAAGCAAAAGAAATGAAATGCCTCTAATCAATCACTGTAGTCATTGCTTCTAAAAATGGAAAATCAACAAAATCCACAACGGCCGCATGAAAAAAGATGGATAAAAATAACTGGAAAAATAAGGCCAAAAAAGAAAAACAAAAGAAAACAATTACCTTTAATAACCCATGACCCTTCACAAAATATAACGACTAATCGAATACCCAAAAATCAGAAGGCTAAACAAAATGACACCCAAATCAACCGAAAACCCACGATATAAAAACCAGCAGAAACCCACGATCTACAAATACAAAACGAGAACAACCGAAAAAAGAAAGAGGCTAATCGATCGGTTTTTGATAAGATGCTTAGAGACCTTTTCCTTATCGTTGCAAGAAAACAGAACCGGTGATGCGAAGCCTCTAGAACACGCTGAAGATTTCACAAATGCCTGCAAATATGATTTCTACACTATATATATTAGGGGTAAAATGGGGAAACTCCATAAACGGGCCAAAACGATCAAAACGCTGCAGTTTTGAGAATTAAATAAAGCAAACGATGTCGTTTTGATTTACTGTTCCAGGGAACACTAACGGAGTTCACCCTTTTATATAGAGAAGATATATATATATATATATATATATAGTGTATACATATTTCCTTGAGACATTCTCCCCATTGAGATAATTGCAATCAATGAGGCATGTCAAGACAAGAACTTCTAGGGATGCTAAAAATGATGCATTTCTATCAGTTAGTTTGTATCCCACACTGAGGGAAAATGAAAGTAGGAGGGGCGACAACGTATAAAAAACGACCCGGAGATCGGAAGAGCGTCCATACTTACCTGGACGGGGTCAGTGGGTGATCAAGAAGGCCTATGGCCTAGGTTGGTGACTTTGATTGCACTTTGAAAGGGTGTTTGCCTAAAGTCAACCCAAGTGGTTGAGCCTACGTCATAATTTGTGATACTGGGCGAACGCAGGCCCTACCCAGTTCTTTAGTAGAAATTTTATTGAATCAGGTAAAGATATTTATTAAAATAGTCATTATTTGAAAGCAAAATTCACATCTTTTTTGAGAAAATAAAGCAAGCATACACAGTAAAAAATGAAAAAGAGAAAAATAGAACATGAAAAAGATAAAAACAAAACACAGTTGAACCCATTTGGCTCAAAGAGAAAAGGGATGGTCAAGCCAATATACCCGCATAATGAACGTCTTTTAAGGTAGGTTTTTTACTGGACCATATTTCAGCATACTTTTAGGAAAAGTAAACAATAAGAAGTGTTTTGCCTAATTACTTCTCTAATATATATATATATATATATATATCAAAGTAATACTTTATTAACTAAAATTAAAAGAATAATTTATTTATTTATTTGTAAATGGGAACAAAATGGGGAGCCAAAGCATCCCGAACCGCTCCGGCCTAAATTTTAATGATGACGGGTATTTCCTGATGGGATGGAGATGGGGATTGGGATTTTCGCCCGCAGCCACCCGTTGTCATTCTTATTCTTGGCTTTGGGCGTTTAGGTTGTTGGGTAAAAGGGGGGGGGGTTAATTAAACCTAACCTCCAATAAGAAAAAAATAGAAGTATTTTGAAGATAAACCTAAAAATAAATAAATATAATGATTGGTTGCATGGCAAACGTAATAAACTAGAGCTGTGAACATAAGGAAGCCCATCTAATTTAGCTGCACTACGTCGAATTTCATACCATACGCTAGTTAAATCTATACTGCTATGCCCCATTAGTAAAGGATATCAGTTAAAATAAAAATGCCGTGACTTATATCTACCAAAAAGAAGAAAAAAAAAATCGTTAATCGAAAACCTTTGAAGATGCTAGAGAAATTTAGTCCTCTCTCTCATCCTTCTTCCTCTTTCTGTACAATCTTTTTCAGCTTTACGTCCTCCCCACTTTAAAATAATTCCATATTTCATTGTCTATCATATGTCCTAATTAACCAAAGTATAAAATCCGACTTTTTTTTTTTTTTTTAAATCTCCTTTAACTATCTACTACACCGTCAACAGAAAATTTCTCTCAAATCCACTAGTAGAATAGAGATGACAGAGATATGAACGAGTATCTACCAATACCTACAACCTTAAAAGCACTAATCGAGTAGTACGACCCTTCTTGTGTATTATCATCGTTGCAATTTAGCCGCGCATAAGCGAAGAGAATGAAATCCTACCGTACCTACGTAGTCGGAAAAAAAGTCAACAGCTTCCTTCGATCAAACACAAATATTCAAATTATGGATGTGAATTATAATGACAAATGAATGCAGGTGGAGATTGAGATTGATGTTTAAAATGTTAGGTTGTAATTGACAAACTGTAGATCGTTTGTTCGTGAAATTATTACTTTTATATATACTGAGTGATTCCAAATCGTTTGTTTAATTAATTATAAGGTGTGATAGTTGTGTTATGTTTGATCATAAGAGAATCTACAAATTCATCATCTTCTTTTTGTCTGCTTCAACTTTATATATATAGGCAAATAAAAAAGGTAGTTAATTAACTGTTTTATAACTGTTATTAGTTATTTGGTGCTTAACTGACACGCCCCACTCTCAGTACCTCTAATTTACTAAAAGTGTGCCGTGCGCCGACAATAAATTCTAAACATTTATAGAATCATTGTTCTCTTGTAAGCATCATGAAAATCATTTCTTTCAAGATCTTCATAGAACTTTCCTTAAGAGTATTCAACATCACATGATCATGATATCAAGTTATACTCGTGTAGACATCAGCTTGGGCTATAGGTACCTTATGACCCCTTCGCTCTAGATGGCACAATTAAACAGTTTGAGCCATAACTAGCACATAGGCCCCTTCGCCTGAGCGGTGTTCATTTGGTCAGCTTGAGGCATAGGCCCTTTCACCCCGTAGGCGGCATATCGTAACACTGGCTACAAATTTGGGGGTTTTCATGCATCATAAATCATGTCTCAACTCAAACATTTCTTTAAAATCATGAAGCATCATTTCATACAAACATTTACATGAACTTTTCTAAAAAATATCAACTTTCGTGAAATTTCATGGAAATACAATCATTATAAAATATTACGAATTTTTGTGAAATCAAAGCATAATAAACATTTTCATTTAGAAAGAAAGAAAAGAAGAATCTCTACTCACAGGCTATGTAGCATCTTTTCGTGTTTCACTTCGTTTTAGCCCTTAACATTTCCTGTAACATTATATAAAACTCCACTTAACATTTAATTCCTTTCTATTTATCAATTCACATATATAACTCATTGCTTTTACTTATCCTTGCTCAATCTCATTTATCTCCTTTATAGCTTATGTACTAGTTAAAGATTTTCTAGTTTAGATAATCATCTTCCCTATTATATGCTAAATTAGAAAGCTCAGAATTATACTATTATAATAATCTACTAGTTTTTCATTTCCACTCTTAACTAAACTCTTTCATTAATTATATGCGCCCCTTATTGAATCAAGACATAATTCAAGTCTCCAAACAATGATCGTTAAGTTTCTCTGGGCAATGCGTATTTAAAGCCATTTTATAATTAAAAAACGGTGTTGTATTTTCATGAAATTCTTCTAGAATGTAGGAACTCATACAAGTTCATTATGTGTGAAATTGAGCTCAAAAAACTACATTAGGTATACCAAAATATTTCTTAACCTCTCCAAAAATCTGTTCTCGGTATACAATGACCACTTTCACAAAACATGTCATAAAAACTTCTACCGGTCTCTAAATGGTGTCATTCCAATTTTGGATGATGGACAACTCATAGGAGATCATTTTTCAACTTGTAGTTTGTTAAAATTTCATATATACTATTAGTTATGACCTCCTAAAATTGGAAGGGCAGAAACTTCATGCACCATAATTCCAACCTTTTAAGTCTTTTTATTGAATTCATACTTGGTTTCTTAGGATTCAATATTGACATGTTTTGCTTCCTTTTATATAATTATTCTAGGCTTTATTTACTCCATCTTAGAAATTATAATAATATCCCTTATTAAAATCTTAAATAGATACTAAGTAACAACACTAACACTTTACCTTTAACACAAGTTCTTTCTTAGCCTTTAACAATTTCCACATTTGCTAATAAATATTAAGTCATTCTTCCCCAATCATTCTCAATTACCATGTTATCATTCCATAAATTCTAAACATAATTCCCAAGTTTCCTATTTAATATGAATTTGTTCATTTCTTACATCTATTCTAGATTTAGTATATTCTTACAAACAATCATATTATCGCATGCCAATTTATCCTCGATTATCCCTAAAAACATGACAATAACGCTTACCATTTTAAGCAAAATTACAACCTAGTATTGCATATGCAAAAATTTCTATAAACTTCAAACATAATTTTTATCTTAACTTGCATAAAACAAAGCTTAAAGATAGGAAACACTTGTGTTTCATTCTTGTACTTTCCTCCTTCCAAAGATTCTTCAAACTTACTTTTCTTTTTTTTTTTCTGCCGCCTGAACTTTCTGATTCCATTTTCATTCTTTAAATTTTTTTATTTTTTTTTAAACTTTGGTAGAAACTCTCGGTTCATTTGCTTTTTTTCTTTTCTTTTTTTTTCTCTTCTTTAGATATATACACATACCCCCACACACCAATATATATATACATAACACACCAAATCTTATATCATCTATATCTAACTAAAATTTCATATTCCTCGACACATAGAAAACATCTTATACCATGATTTTAGTGTTAATTTCTCAAAAAATTTCATAAATCTTAAATGGAGTTGCATCTTAAATTTACATGAATCAAGGCTTGAAACAATTAATACTTACTTGGTTGAATTCTTGTGTTCCTCTTCTTCTTGTCCCGAGCTTCTTCCACTATTTTTTTTATTGGCTCGAGCAAGCCTCCCGCGACCTCTCGTTCTCTCTCGGCTCTCTCTGTCTCTCGTCCCTCTCTGTGTGTGTATGTCTCAATTGCCCCAATTCAAAGAAAATTCTAGACATATAGGAAAATTTGCACCTAAAGTCCTTCAACTTCCAGCTTTACTTTATTTCATTTAATTCCTTGACTTCGTTCTTGTTTCATTTAAATCCCAAATGAAAATATAATTTCATATAAATCAAGACTTATTTAAGTGCTTAAATTATAAACCCAAAAATTAAATTACCGCATCTTAGTCCAACTTTGACCTCAACTTGAACATTCCACCTTTGACTTTTACGGGTAAATGTTGAGCTTGAAAATAGAAAGACGGGTCGTCACATTAACTACCGTATCTCAATGGATAAAGTTTAAATAACTAAGGTGATAGTATGATCATTTTTAGTCTTTACAATCCTAAATGATCATAGTCGTATGATCATAAGATTGGTATATAGTTGTATGATCATAATGTTGGTATCATTAGTCCCCTACGAAATTGTCGAATGGTTGTTTGATTAAATAAGAGTATTTGACAAAGATATTTTGAGCATCTGCATGTTTTCTTGACCACTGTGATTTGTTTAAAACATATCTTTGACCAGTCATATTTTCCACGAGTTTTGTTTATCGGATAATGCGGATTTTTGCTCTAACAAATTTTGCTCGTCGATGGATTTTTGTTTCAAAAAAGTTTTGCTCGTTGCATGATGCTCGTCAAATTAATCATTTTGTTAATGGATTTTACCTCAAAAAATTTTTGCTTCTTGATTGATGCTGGTCAGACGTGTGCTCTTCCGATCTCTCATCGATCATTTTGTTTATCTTGTTGCTTGACGCTCGTCAAATTTTGCTCGGAAGCATTTTACTCATCCATCATTTTGCTCATCTCATTGCTTGATGCTCATCAAATTTTGCTTAGAAGCATTTTGCTCGTCGATCATTTTGCTAATAAACGCATATTATCCACCATTGAAGTTCAACAAATCATGTCGAATGTCGAATAAATCATGTTCTACCCTCGCTTTACGAGAACTACGATAAATTGAGTCTTTCTTTATAATCTATAAAAGACATGCTCGAAAAACAATTATATCAATTGTTCGAGTCTTTTTGAGGTTATGCTCGGCCGAGCGTCATCGTTAAAAAGATGATGTAAATGCTCCATATCGTATCATGATGTAAATGCTCCATATCGTATCATGATATAAATGGTGCATCATGTTGTACGCAACATATGATCGAAAGCTCAGGTAAGGAACTTGTTAAGCACTCCCCGATCAATCAACTTTTGAATTTCATCTTTTAATGCTATGTATGTATCATGGCTATGGTCTTTATGATAATCACAGTATTTGTCCTTGCTACGATGAGGAGCAGGAATGACCATTTGTTTATGACCATTTGTCTTTGCTACGATGATGATCAGTATGAAGATCTCTAGATGGTAGAAAATGATGGTCTCGCCGAAATGCTTGTCTTCCTTGTCACGTGTATCCTCCAGTTTTCACTTATTAGAATCAGCAGGAGGTTCTCGAAAAGATTTCCGATCTCTTGTCACGTGTATCCTCCAATTTTCACTTATTAGAATCAGCAGGAGGTTCTCGGAAAGATTTTGTTACTTGCATAATTTCCTCACAATCCTCCAATTTTGCTACGATGAGGAGCAGGAATGACCATTTGTTCTCGAGTCAATAATTTGGTCATAGTTTCCGGTGCTCGTTTAGAAAGAGAAGTTTTGAAACCATGATTACGAAGACCATTCACCATGGCTGTCACTATTGAGGACATCTGCAAATCTTTTGCCCCTAATGTAGCGCGATTAAAGCGAGTAATGTAATTACGGAGTGCTTAATCTTTTCATTGAATGATCTTCATCAATCCTATAGATGTTTTCTTTTGGCGAGCGCTACTTGCAAAAAAGGCCGCAAATTTGGTAGCAAAGTCTGAAAATGACCTGATTGATTTAGGAGGCAGAGTATCATACCAGTCCTTTGCTTCTTTGCAGAGAGTAGAAGGGAAAGCACGGCAAGCTATGGCGTCTACAATCCCGTGTAATCTTGTTAAATCCTGATAAGCACGCAAATGATCAATTGGGTCGCGTGTACCATTGTATTTATCAACAAGCAGCATCTTAAAATTAACACGAAGAGGAACTTGCATGATCTCTTTTGAAAAAGGTTCTTCTTTGACGATAATTGGTCATTGACCTTTTTTCCTCATAATGGCCTCTTCCAATTTTTTGTTCACCAAGTCTTCGAGTTGTTCTTCCAAAGGAGTACCAAGGGCAAAGGCGACCATGGTTGTGGTTGTATGCTCATCCTCGAAGACTGAATCAACAACTTGAGTAGACCCTCGGGCGTCTAGAAGAGAAGCAGATGTTTCATGGGTTGCTGAGGAGGAAACAGAGGTGTTTGCTGATTTTGCAACAATGTTATAAGGTTTTGCATTTGCATTTGAAGAGCATTTATGCATTGATCAAATTGGTCACGAGTTACAAATACATCTGTTGTAGGAGGTTCCAAATTCTCCCTTGAAGGGTTCATATTTTCCAGTGGTGGCCCCTCATTCCGGCGTCGACCACGTGGAGCAGACATGGTAAGATGATTTCTTTCCCATATATGACGCCAAATGATTCCAAATCGTTTGTTTAGTTAATTATAAGGCGTGATAGCTGTGTTATGTGTGATCATAAGAGAATCTAGAAATTCATCATCTTCTTTTTGTCTGATTCAACTTTATAAAAACTTTTATTTTGCTCACGCATGCATATTATTATGCATGCACGCAATACGTGACACGTATTTAAGTTACAAGTGTGGAATGCTTGTAACTTATGTGTTTGACACATATACACGCATGGATAATAATATGTATGCGTGTAGACAAAATAAAATTCTTGTCAACTTTATATATATAGGCAAATTAAAAGGTAGTTAATTAACCGCTTTATAACCGCCATTAGTTATTTGTTACTTAACTACCATATATCAATGGATAAAGTTTAAATTACTGCCATGATAGTATGATCATTTTTAGCCTTTACGATTATAAATGATCATAGTCGTATGATCATAAGGTCGGTACATAGTTGTATGATCATAATGTTGGTATCAATGAGAATCAAACAATCACGCGTTATACTTTTTGGATGCAAATGACCTTGGAAGGACGTTGATTCTCTTGATGATCATTATATACATTCAACTCAAGAAACGCATTCTGAATTATTATATTATCCAAAAGGATACGAGGGTCATTTTCATCATTTTCATTCAATAAATCATTATGAAGCTTTTGTGATTATTTACTTCTTTAAAATCTTCAATGAAGATTATGCTGTCCAAAGGTTGATGCTTTTCAAACCTCACTAGTCACAAGTCTTAACATCCGGACGTCACGGCCACGATATAAGGATGATATTGAATTAAAAGAATATTAATCATAGATCTAACTCAATCAACGTCATGGTAGGTCTCCCATCCTCTTCTTGAATTTTGATCAAGAGCCTGAGGATGTATTCATAACACTGAGACATGCACTCTGTTTTTTTGCACATGAAACCACTATTTGTTTCAGATGTGGGCTATAGCAGTATGTGATGGAGACACCTCAAACTCTAGATATGGGCTTTTCTTTCCCTTTCCCACATCTCAAAAATGGTCAATTGGTTAGGTTTATTCTGTAAAGTTAGTTTCCAAGTGACTAATTTTGAAAAACAAACCGTGAAACACATGATATATTAATATATGATAGTCTAAGAACAAAATTGACAATAACTAACTATGAAAACTTTCTCACGCGAGTAGATGGTACTTTGTGGCGTCATCCGCAAACCCTACGTCTTAACTGGATCTATTGAAAATAAATAACTAACTCTTACTAGTGGGTGTTAGTTGTCATACTTGTAAAGCTCACGTCTTATATTAGCAAATGACGTCATAAATGTACTATATCTGTTGATACTAGAACATGATTGTAAATAATTGATCATGATAGTGAAATAACTAATGTTGAAATTATGAAAAATTGGTCGAGTTCATATTATTGCTTTGAGTTTTGACCGGTAGAATAGTAATGCAAGATTTATTTCTCGAAATTCTTTATTTCAGTGCATGAAGAATCTTGTAAGCAAGTTACACGATTTATATATAAAATTAAATTCAATGAACAACAAATTGCATTCTGTAGGGACTCTCTGTCTGGCATTTTTGACCAACATAACCACGTTCATTTCTACTTAAATTTTGTAACACAAAAAGCTCAAATTTTATTTTGTTATGGCACTTGGATCTGCCAGAGGTATTCGAAAAATTTTGTTTATTTTGAATATTAAAAACTACTACTTTTCGGGCTATTTTCAATTATCAATCTTTTAAAATACTGAAAACTTATTTATGTTTGTATTAATGAATTTTTTTTTTGGCTAACTTAATGAAAATGATATTCGCTATACCCAAAAAATAAAAATAAAAATAAAAAATGAGGACAACAAAAATGAATTAACAAATTAAAGTGAAAACTATGTGAATGTATTTGGTTTTACTACTACTATTATTATTATTATTTCCCTATAGTTATTCTGTATTTCTCAGCCAAACAATTTCTCATGAAATCACTCTTCTACAAAATTTACAATACTACTTATGCCCAAAAATTTATAAACGGGAAAAAAGTTACAGGTGGATGAAATCATGAAATTACTATCTTCTAAATAAAGCAAGTAGATTGATAACTTTCACTTTATAGCAATTGAATCCCCAACCTTTTCATGGCTTTTTCTAAGGGGCTAACGCGGGCTCCGTGTTAAGGGGTTGCTGGCTCCTTAACACTGAGCCCTCATTGGCTTCTTAGAATTTACCACATTTTTAGGAGACTGCCTAGAAGGATTTTTTGTATATACGAAGACACGCCTTTTTGCATATGAATTGAAGATCGGCATCTTGCTTATTGTAGGTCAAGGATAGCAAAGAAATGATAAATAATCATGTGTATGACACTATGCTGCATGGCGTGTATTTGGACACGTCACATTAATATCATGTTATGACATATCCTCTTTCACTCATTTTGTTCACATGATATAGACTCACATTTAAGTATGCTTTTTGCACATGAACCAATATGTGGATCATGTATAAAATGGAGATTGAGACATTGGGTATCTTTTGATCAAAATCAGCATACCTACCTATAGATTTTGAAATTGATTGAGCCTATAATCCTAACTTCTAACGAGAAGGTCGACCCATCTTCGCATCAATTTCAATTTCTTCCAGTTGAAAATTGAGTAAAGTGACAAAAAGCTAAACATGATGAACAATCATAATTAGTTTCAAAATCCCGATCTTAGGCAACATTAAGAAACACAAAACAGTGACAGTCAAAAAAAAAAAAAAGAAAAAAGAAAAGAAACACAAAACAGTGGAGTTGTGGACCCAATCTCTCCTAATTGGAATTTTGAATTGTCTCCCTCGTAGCCAAAGAGACGTTGTAACCTTTTTAACTTTTATGTAATCAAAATTATTGTTATTATTATTTTTCTTATTCTGCCAAATATTTATTTAAAATCACTTTCTGTCTATTTATATTTTTGTCTGTTTGCTTTATTTTCAAAATAATTGAAAACAAAACAGCTCGTATTTCTGTCTATTTTTCTCTCAATCTTCTCATTTATTGCTTTAACTGTTCGACCACTCGACACTCTTCAAAGACAGCTCGTATTTACTAATCCAACCAGAAACCTCTTGTTTCTTTCTCTCTCTCTCTCTAAAGCTCTCATTTTCTCACTACCCTCTTTAATCTTGCACATACATTTCTTAATTATGCATTGGCACAGATTTTGGCACTGAAATTTTGCTGCTTTTGGTAATATGGGAAAGGTTGGAGGATCTTGATTTCATGTAAGTTCTCTTGATTTTGACTTTTTGTTTATCATTGAGAAATAAAAAATGAGGTTCTTTTGTTTTCTTGGGATTTTGCGATCTGGGTTGATAAGATAAATTTTTTATTGCAGGGTTGTGTTTTTCGCTGTATTTTATGGTTGATCATTTTATGTGAATTTTGTCTGTGTCTATGACTAGGTTACTAGTACGAAACTAAATTCGTGTTTGGCAAGATGAATTAGACGAAGGCCGAATTCTGTATGGTAACGTGTTCTGGTAGTGTAAAGAAAGTAAGAAGAGATATAAAAGGCTTATAAAACCTCACTTACATTGAATTTATGCTGATTTATAATTTGAAAGCATTCAAATTTTCAGGTAATCATATAGCAGGAAGATTTCAATTTCCACCGATACTTGGATCATTTGTTTTCTTAAGAATCCAAAATGGGGATGGATCCAATGCATATGTTTATAGATATAGATTGTTCTATGATGGTAAGAAATCATGCCTTTAGTGATGTGCTTGGTAGGGATGATTGGATATCATTTAATAATGGGGTTAAAGAAGAAAAAGGAGAAGCTCAAATGTTATTATTTTTTTCTTCAAGCGGGTGTACCAAACATGCACTAGTATGTACATGTAAACGTGTCTGATTTTCTCGTTGATAGTACGGTTTTGTTCAAATGTTTCAACTTTCAGTGGATTTCATGGTGAAAAGACTAAAAATTCCTAAACTATAGCAAATTAGGAGGTCCGATTGAGCTCTACTGCTTAAGCGCAAGTCATTTGAGTACTGCTTGTCCGTTAAGAATATAAACTTATGCACAGCAGATTTTGAGGAGTGACTGTGTGGTGAATTGCATTCGTGCTGTTCTGTAATGATTCTCAGCTGGAGCATGGTAATACAAAATTCAGCTGGAAAAGTGACTATCATCCCATTGATTACATAACATGTTTCCACATTCATAGTTACTATAAAACCGTAGAACAAGATTGCCTTTCTGAAAGAATGCCCATATTTATTATTATTATTATTATTTTGGATTTAGAGCTCTGAATTGGGTGAATTTGAATATATGAAACTCTAATTCTGTTTCATTAATAACTTGTTAATCGTTCATCATATTTTGGAAGATGTTAATCTATTTATATTGTTTGTTGATCTAGTGTGTCAAGCACTCAGACTTGGTTCTTTCTGATCTGACAACTGAAGTTTAGGTTGGGAAGACGAAATGCAGCTTTTTAAAACCTGTGTCTATCTCATCATAAGCTTCTCTTTCTTGAAACTTGCTTCCTCTAATATATAGCAGAAATTTCTGACTGCCACATCTTTTTGGATTGAGTTGCTGATGGAAGGTCGGACGATAAGCATTGTTGGTCTTTGCTGTGACTTCACCATTTTTTAAAAACAAAATTGGACTTAATTTCTGTATGTGAATATGGGGTTGGATAGACAAGGATCAAAAAGTGGAGGTTATGTTGGCGGATTCCTTCAGATGTTTGATTGGAATGCAAGATCTCGGAAGAAATTGTTCTCAAGCAAGTCTGACGTACTTCCAGGTATGTGTGAAAAGTGGGGATATGTGGCTTCTTGACTTACATTCATGCATCTTCCATGTCTGCATTATGTCAATGTTTTACTTGATGGCTTACTAAAAATTGTCAATTTTCTCTGCATTATGAAGAATCCAAACAGAAAAAGATATGTGATGGAAATTTGCCAACGACTCGGCTTCATATGGTAATAAGATTTGACAAATGATTTCAGCTTTCTTATTTTCATTCTTTTATTTAGTAAATTGAAAATTTTGTGTTATAATCTTTTAGTTGGATGAAGATACGATGGCAACTGGGTCAAGCATCAAAGGAAGTAGTGATTATAGTTGTGCTTCATCTGTTACCGATGAGGACTTCTGTGGAACCAAGTCCCCTGGAGTTGTTGGAAGACTTATGGGATTGGATTCCTTGCCAAAATCCAAAATCACATTTTACAACTCAAGACCACTTTTCGATACTCAATCTCTTCCTGATGTGCATTCCCGTCCTAAAAATTTTAATTATTTTCATGATCATCAGATCATGCACTCAAGCAGTTTGCATGAGTTATCTGCTAGTAATGTTGTGGAGCCTAAGTATCAGAATCAGAAACTAATAAAAAAGCCAATCGAGAAGTTTCAAACTGAAATTTTACCACCTAAATCCGCTAAACCGATTCCAATTACTCAAAATAAACTTTTATCTCCAATCAAAAGTGCCAATTTTATTCCACCTGAGGACGCGGCTCACATAATGGAAGCAGCTGCCAGAATTATTGAACCAGGTCAGAAAACTCCTGCAAAAGCAAAAACAGTAAGGTCTTCGTCTGTTCCCTTAAGAGTACAGAAGGAAAAGGTTCAAGGACCTCAAAACCTTCAAAACGTTCTACAGCTTCCGAGAAGCCAGGCGAATCTAGTTCTACAAACGTTAAAAGACTACCGAGGACTAAAAGCTTGAGTGAATCAATGGATTCAAAACCACTGAGGGTTTATACTGATTCAGAAGAATGTTCTACTAGCGTAAAAAGTACAGGAAAATCCATTTCACTCGCACTACAGGCTAAGGCGAATGTTCAGAAACGGGAAGGCTTAAATGTAAGTGGCAGCAGAAGTTTGGTCAGCCAGAATGAACAGAATGAATTTACTTCCAACCCATCATTCAAAAGTCAACCCAGCACGCAAAAGAGTATGGTAAAGAAACCATCTACCCATAATGGTTCAAGTGTGTTCCAACAAAACAATCAGAAACAAAATTGTCTTGCTGATAGAGGAAAACCACCATCAGTAAACTTCCCCTTTGCTTCCAACTCTCGAAGTGATGAGAAAGAACTTGGTGGAGACTCTTTTTCTGCACAAAAAGAGAACTCAGATAAACTTGCGGAAACCTATAAGGTAGGTTCCAGGAGGTCGAGTTTGCAAGGGAAAGATGATAGGGCTGAAGCATCATATTCTGGTTCCAAAAGAACTCCTCGCAAGAAACGATCTACTGATGGGGATTGTCACTCTCAGAAAATTCAGGCTGCTCATAACACATCGGTCAATAAAAACAGGAAAGTGACTCGATCCAGTGCTTCCGTGGACAGGCCTATTAGTTGGGAAAAAGATAACAGAAGGACCACAACTGATGTTGTTTCCTTCACATTCAATGCTCCAATGACTCGATCAGTACCTGGCCCTCAGAGCTCAACAGAGTCAGGGGATAATTGTAAAGGGACGCTGGTGACTATGGATAATTTGACTGTTTCAAAGTTCTCTTTCCTGGGACACAATATTTTGCAAGGTGATAGATTAAGTACACTTTTAGAGCAAAAGCTAAAGGAATTCACTCATGGAGTAGAATTTCCCCAAAATAGAGAAGAGACGGCAAGTAGTTCATTGAACTTTCAAACTTTGGTGCCTGGTATGAGTGACTCAATAGCCTCAACTATACTACATGACAGCAAAGCCAACGTAATTGACAAACATAATCAGCTTAGCCAGTGGGGCTCTAGCTTTTCAGCAGATCCTCACGGATTCAAACCAATGAACGAGTTTCAGGTATATGTTAAACACTCACTGTTCTTATTTTTTTCATCTTAGTTTCTTGAGAATGCGTCTTTTTCACCGAGCAATGGTTTTCCAGAAATAAAATCTCTGAATTCCTGCCCTTTTGTTACAAGTTCAAATCATTGAGGTTAATTAGATCAGTTCAATTTAATGTTACGAACAGGGTGTACAAGACAAAATGGACAACTGTGGGAGCGTGGTTGCTGAATTCAAAATATTCGATCCATGCCTTCCTAGTCCAGTTTCAGTTTTGGAACAGTCTCCTATTGCAGAAAGTTGCAGTTCCTTGGAGACTGCCGATAGTATTAGTACAACAGGTAATAGAATCAATAAAATTATGTGCTTCTGTATCAATAATGCAATATTCTACTGTCTTCGCAAACTGGCCTTAATTGAGTTCAAAAATGGGATGTACCAAGTTTACACAACTTCATAATCTGATGATCAAATTGATTTAAGAAATAATTTCAACTTATAATTAAGTGGACATTCATTACCAATTCCAGGTAGCAGGCAGTGTTCATCTGTTCAAGCTCGAGAAGTGCTCTGTATGCATTCCTTAAAGATATGTGTTCCAGCTGAAGTAGACTCTGAGCTATCAGACTCGGCTTCTTCCTTGCAGGTGACTGAATATGGCAAATCAACACAGTGGGAACTGATATATGTGAAGGAGATCCTGTCTGATATAGAGCTGATGTTCAAGGATTATGCACTAGGCCAGGCTTGCGAAATTATAAATCCTAATCTTTTTGATCAAGTGGAAAGTCGAAAAGGATTATTGAATGATTATGATCTCATGCCTAGAAAAGATCGAAGGCTTCTTTTTGATTGTCTAAGTGAATGCTTGGAGTTGAGATGCAGACAATATGTGGGAGGGGGATGCAAAACATGGGTGAAGGGTGTTTCCTCGATTAGGAGAAAGGAGAGGTTAGCTCAAGAAGTGTGTGGTGAGATTCTTGGTTGGAGTTCAATGGGAGATTCCATGGTCGACGAACTTGTAGATAAAGACATGAGTAGTCGATACGGCCGATGGCTTGACTTTGAAATCGAAGCATTTGAACTTGGAACAGAGATCGAAGATCGGGTTCTTAATTCTTTATTAGATGAAGTTGTTGCTGATATATTGGTGATCTAATGGTCAAAATCATATTCTTTTTATTTCATTGTAAGCTGTCAATTTTGTCGTTGCAAAATAGCTCCACACTTCTTATCAATCATCCTACAGAACTGCTTCCCAAAGTTCATTTGTCATTTGTGTTTCAGAAGTCTTTGAATTGAATGATTCATAAGCAACATATATTGCAATAACAAACCAAAATTACAAATTTTGCATACTGATGCCTTCGTCTGGTTGACCCCAATGCTTTTCAGTTGTTATGCCTGCAGCTGCTCCGTTCATTGCCCATGTCACGCTGTGGGTTGATGCCCATATGCTTCCACCCCAATTGTGCAGGTACTGGCTTGACTCTCACCAGCGTCGATGGTTAGATTCTATCTGCTTTGGCTCAAAATTTTCTAGGCATGCCCGTGTGGTTTAGTTAATTGATAATGCCCTCAAACAGCATGAGCTAAACCACAATAGTAAGCCTAGAAAAGGAAATGGTATTTCCTGTAAACCACAAAGAGCCATTACAAAGAGAGAGAAAATCCCAGAACATTCTCCATTTTTTGAGCATCAACAGCGAAGATCCACAACTTCAAAGGGTAAATTGGGATCCATATGGACATGGGAGCAAGTCTCGTAAATGACTTCATCAGGCTCCTCATGAGGATGGAAAGCCCGCTCTTGGCATCTCCTGATAATGGCAATGCCTCCGGGGTCACACAGGTGAAATATGCCATAAGGACTGCAGAAAACCCAACAGAGGAAAAAAGAAACAAAAATAAGATTAGTACAATAAGAAAATGTTGAGGATCACTTAGGCATTTTCCCTTAGAAAAGCCCAATTAAGGATGCTACCAGATGTGTAATCCACTTCTCCTATTGAAGGACTTAGGGAATAAGTGGACCAAAAAAGACAATCATAGAATGTGCCCGACTCTGGTATTCCATAATCTGTCTAATTTGAAATTATATATATATTTTTTAATTTGAAATTATATTTGCCCGTCGAGCTAATCCTAATTTCTTGTTTACACACTGTCACACATATCTTAACATCTCCACTTCTATTTAATGCATCTTATTAACATACTGTTAACTCGAAGCACTGCAACTCCTTTATTCTATCAATCATCACAGAAATGTGTATGAAGTGGAACTTTGTAACTGAACAAAGATAATATGATTATTAAATAGTATATTATTTACCAATCTGCGTCCAAAGGAGCCATGACAATTGCAACTGCTTCGGGTAGCATGACCTAGAAATAAGCAAAGAATATGTTTAGTAGAGCACATGAAGCAAAGCATCTTGGACTAGGAAGCAAAACAAAAGTGGCAGGGAATTTGTAAGGTCAATAGAGACAGAGGGTCACAACGATCCTTCGCATGTGGAATTATAACAATACAGGCTGGTAATGCATTTTAGACATGAGTTACATCTGAATCAATAACCAAACAACCTTTTTATTCCATATTTAAAATGCCGAGAAGGTGAAAATATTGTATTGAGGGAGTCCAATAGACCACGTAGTATCATATGGGAAACATTTCTAATACCTGGTAAGAGTAATGGGTGTGCAGATCAACCGAAGACAAAAAGCATGTTTGTGTTGGATGAGTCTGCAAATCAACAACAGATATAACATAAGAAGAATCTATCTGGTGATAAAAAGAGAATCACATACTATTAATTCCAGCAAAGTATGTGGTACTAATACCAGGTTTTTTCAAATAACCATTTGTGGTTTTCTTCGAACATTCGTCTTCTTTTACAACCACTATATCGGGATGCTATAGAGACTTTAATACTAAGTAGCTCCAAAAATGTCACTTAGACAGGCCATGTAAGCAAATGAATCAAAGATTGATAGAACTGCAACCAACAAACGCAATGCGCAAAACTTTGTAATACACTACTAGTGGGTCAATGGGAAACCAGAACAAATAAAAGTACTCCTAAAAACAGTTTAGGGCATGCAAAATTATGCCAGCATGATTATATGCATTTGCTGAGACACGGTCCTCTTTAAGAACAAGCAAACATATCCCTGCGGCACATTTAATTCTTCTGCTAGGAGCACAAGAAATATGTGTATAATATTGCCAGAGAGTTAATTAAAGGCAAATCTCTCGTCAAGGGGCCATGGCTAGGTCAAGAATTACAAACCAGAAAAATAGATATTCTTAGATAACTAGCCTCATAAATTAAAGGAAGTTGAATATCTTGCAATTTTCAAAGAAAAAATGGAATGCAGTACATGGCTAATAAAGGTATTCTCTCAAGCAACAAATGATGAACCAGTTACTTCTCTCTGGATCAGAATACAGAAAAGAAGCCATGATGCACTGTTCATATTCAACCGGTTGAGGACGGAAGTTAAACAGAATAGAACCATGTAACTGATACTGCTAAAAAGTTTTCTTCAGCAATGTAATGAATCAAAATCATATCAATGTGGAGTCCAGTCCTGAGTCTCAATGAGGAAGGAATTAAATAAATTCACATTATATGCCTAGTACTGCATCGTTAAATTGACAGCCATTAAATTGATGCCAGAAAGGCTTCAGGTCCAGTTCATGAAGCTAAAGAGCAGATTACAACTTGCAATGGCAAAACATGTCAGCTGAGCTAGTTCAAGACTTACATGAATCCACCCAAGAGAGAAAAGGGAATGCCTGTCCTGAACCTCAAAGATTTCTTCTTCATTCAATGTCTGGCACTGACCATTAATAAACAATAACTTCAATAAGATAGCTGTCAGTATGCAAAATTAGCAAAATTAAATTGGCTAATTAACACAATAAGGAATTGAAATCAACAAGCACTTTTCCGGATAAGAAAGATGTATCCAAATAACTACAATCAACCCGTTAAGCATGCTTCACAACATCTAAAACTAAATAGTCCACAGATATGATACGCATAATTGTCATTATCTAAGAAATGAAAGTAGTGCTGATATAAGTGGAAGTAGAAAGGAGAAAAATAAAATAAGCACGTTCTTATCGGCAAAACCAACGACGAATTTATCTACTTGTATAAAAAATCACTGTTAGTTCCAGCTTTTCCTGTGCTGTAACAATCATTTATAGTCCAGAGTCCAAATCGTGGGAAGATTGTAAAATGCAATACTAAAAATCATATTACAAAGGATTAGAAGTTTTAATGAGGGAAAAGAGGAGAGAGGATGCCAGAGCACAAGACAGAAACTCACAGAATACAGCATTAAATACTATATTTATGGGTAAATAATACCGAATATGAAGTTGACTGCTGCTTTGGGATGATCAGCATAGAAATATGAAATACCCCATTTTGCTGCAAACGTTTGGAGACAATGAATTTAAATTCATGAACTATTGAGTATGCTATATTTTTTGCTTCTTTTTATTGCATAATAATAAAAGGGAGTGGAATTCTTACAAGTGAACCAGCAAGAATACCGCAGGTTTCCAAGTCTCTTATGGTATTCTCTCGGGCCAGTCTCATAAATTCTTCCATTATCTTCATTGGCTGCAATATAAGCAAACAAGTCAAGCACCCCATTAACACCCATTCTTTTAGAGAACTTCCTAGAAAAATTTATAAACTTGATAGTAACAATTTTATTATCTACTAACAGTTATATCTTAAGGACCAGGACTCACTATGTGCAGGTTATGGAAGGAGCTGATAGTGGGAAATTCATCCTCAGCAGGATGTAGCCATCTGCCACTAAAAGCAGATAGAATAGACTGCATAGTTGATTCTAGCACTTCTGACACACTATTCATTGCTACAGCCTGCATGTATTTTCCAACCTGCTTCAGATATAAACATAATGACATAATTTCGAAATGTTTACAAGCAAACTTTCTACATACTTATGTTATTATGTCCATATAGATATAAGATACTAAAAGAAAAATTTTAAACTCATGAGATTTACCATTCTAGATATAAGATTTTAAAGGGAAAAGAGAAAACAGCAGAACATACACAGACACACATAGAGAAAGAGAGCAATTATGTAGTCTTGGTAGGACTTGCTCACCTTGAAACTCTAACTACAACAGTATCAGTTGGATATTTAACCTGGCCAGAACAAACAAATTAATCATTTCATGATCAATACAAGAGAAAATACGGTAGAAGGAAAAGACTTCGACAGTAAAGGAAAATATCAAAGCAAATCCAGAAATGGATTCTGTTTACCTTCTTATCACAGCGATTTCCAAATCAACGAGCGAAGATAATCTGTGTCTAAAATTGAATGTCTGGACAGTGTTTCCTGCTTAGGCAGAGAGAAACTCAGAGATCTGAGAAATTTTCAGTACACCAGCTCATGCAATTTACTGAAATGAATAAGCTTGAATAACTCAATCTTCACATCTACAAAGAATGTGCAAATTACACTTTAGAGTGAAACCTCAGAAACCCAGACTGAAGTAAAATAATGGCTGTCTAGATGAGCTTAAAACAGGAGATAGCATCAAGAAGCACAATCTCATACGGGTGCCAGCTTCCTTCCAAAAACTATATGAATAGCAACAGGACAAACTAGGTACCCACTCTTAGAAATTAAAGCAAATGAGTCGTGGCAAATAGTAACCCTTACGTGTCAAACGCATTCAATATCGTTTACTGTGTGTAAGAATGTAAAGAAAGTGACAAGGAAATCTTGATATTCACCCTATATCATCCATAAAAGGTGAAAGGTAGAATGACTTAGAAGTAATAACTGAATTTGACGGTGTGATTGAGGTAAGATCCAGCTAGTTTGTAAAATTCTACAGATGTATAAAATGTCAGGTAACAAAGCAAGAAATTTAAGCTTGTCCTTAAGAGGGTGTTTAACAGTGTAATTGAATATAAGGATCATTAAAAAATGTCATAAGAGTATACACTCAAAATTTCAAAACTATTCAGCCTTCATTTTAGATGTGAGAGAGTGATTTCATCAAAATGTGCACACAAGTGCAGATCATACATGAACCTTTGAAATTTGGGAAGAGTGCTTATGAATCAGTTATTGCTGCATTAGTACTCTTAACAAAATAACAGTTGGAAGTTGAAAACAAGGATGCTATTTCCTAACCAGCATTTTTACATAAAGGAAAATATTTTCATTTGCATCATAATTACACATTACTGCTATAAGAATTTTCTTTACAGTAAACTAGCATATTGACCTTTCAACAGCAACAACATGAGCACTGTCAGCTAAACCTTATTTTGAAATAAACTTGGAGTCAGCTATATGACATTATCAATAAACTTTAACACATTGAAATATATAGTAGCACCAGGTATGTTTAAATAATATTTTCACCTTCAAACCGTAATGTCTAAAATATGGACAACTTTATTAAGCATGCTTACAGCACTCAAAACCGTATGCCATGGAATTAGAGCATCCACATTGGTGTTGTTAAATTTAACCACCTACATAAGTGATAAAGTAGGGTTGTAATAATTGTTAAGTTCCCATGTAAGCATGTTAAATTTAGCTATTGACTTTTAACACATTAGTGGTGTTAAATGTAACCATTACAATCCAACTTTAAGCCAAAAGTAGCCATAGCTATAACCAATATAAAAATAAAGAAAATAAAGATGATTGGCCACATGGGTTGCTAACTTTAACAACAAAGTTAAAAAGTTGTTAAAAAGATTTCTTTAACAACTTCATTAACACCACCAATGTACTTACATTTTTAAGTTGTTAACTAACTCTTTCATTAACAACTTGGTTTAACATCACCAATGTGGATGCTCTTAGAAGAATAAACTCAGGTATGTTCATCATGTATCAATGAAGATAAGAGTCCATGCTGAATGGCAACAATTGCAGAGAACGAGTAAACTTAAGAAAGAATGAAAAGTCCTCTGTTGAACTTGCAAGAAAGGAAAAGAAATAAACAAAGTATAATCAACCAAGTAAATGCAACTTAGAGGAGGGAGAAGGAGACGAGGGCGTTTGGACTACAACATGAACAAGCAGTTTTTGGGTAAATTGAAAAATAGGGGAAGCTGCAAGTGGATAATGGGCAAAAATGCAAATGTGAAGAACCTCCAATTGAATAAATATACAGACGAGGTAGTGAGTTGCACGTCGAAACGTGATTTACAATAATCAATGTCATGTCACATTAACAGAACTTATTGCTTACGCTGAAAAATTAAACCTCCATCTTGTATTAATATTCTTCATTTCCTTCAAGAGATGTTGCAAATTTATTTTCACTTTCCTTAAATATAATAAATCTTTCGACAAATTGCAAACCTTCATGATAATATCCCCATTTTGTAGTCATTATCAATTCAAAGTTGGCAAAGATCCCTTTATTTTCCGTGTAGAGATACAAAATAAAAGAACTGTATAAATCCAACATGATTTCAACACTCAAATATAAATCCATCCCCATTCAAAACCCAAGGGACAATTTGTGGCCAAAGGAAGTAGATGCATTAAAGCTATACGTATTATGCCACCAAAAAAAAAAAAAAAAAAACAGAAAAACTGTCTCGAGCTGCTATGAGTATTTTTAATCCCGTGGAGTGAAAATTGTATAATGTAAACAATTCCACACAAGGAAAAAACAAAGAAAACATGCATCTGGAGTTTATAAATTTTTGCTACTGTGTCTAACAGAGAATCTCTAGCAAAAGAGAATAAAAATAAACCAGATAAATTGCTGTATCTTCTACCTTTGATATTTCTATCTTCATATCTTTGCTTAAATTTTATATATAGATAAGATTTCAAAACAGCAAACTTCAGCTATAAGTTCATTTAAAAAGTTTCTAATTGACTAAAGAACTTTCCAACAATTGGCACAAACCAGTTGACATCAGGAATGAATTATCAAACTGTTGGCCTTTACTCGATGCCCACTTGTGTTCCCAGCTCAGAGAAGTTTTAACATGCCATGTCAGCCATTTTAAAGAAACGCAAATGACAAATGGGGGACTTTTTGGTTCATCCAATTGATAAGTTTGAGATGGTGAAGTGAAGTTTCTTCTGTTCATCCACATGACATTGGACTTCTGGGATCAAACACTCCAGTTTATTTAGCACTTAAGATAAAATCTGCAGTGCATAAGATAATTAAAAGTTAAAATGCAACAACATGAGAACAACTTAATACATAGGGGCAAACATGGGAAACATTAATACACTAAAACCTACCAGTAAAGTCTTTGAGATGTAAACTCTGGTAATCTCAGTCATAGGTAGACTCTAGACAACAAATGCTAAGCTTTCAAGTGACAAACTCATTGCCTTAACATAGGACAATATATTCAGAAATTAAAAAACAGTAAGTAGTTCACCACAGCCAAGCATCTTTAAGCTCGTACCTTGAACGCTTGAGCAACATAAGTTAGAAAGTGTATGAAATTCTTCTCTTCCCTATAAATATTATTCCGCAAGGTCATCTATATAAGTACAAGTAAGAAACTATTTTTTTAGGCACAATAAACCCATTATAATCTGATAGAAGTCATATAGAATACTAAGTGCCTACTAGCTTGTGTTATGGAATGTGGGGTAAAATTGATCCAAATTATAAGTTGACAAATAACAGGAAACAAACCCCTCATAAATTTGGAGATTAATGATCAGATGGACTAATACATGTCTTAGATCTATAATTTTCAGAACATTAAACTAAATATTGACAGTATATACATGCAAAAACTTGTCATGAAGTCAAAGAACAGTATGGGGTTCTACTCTACATCCTAATTAACGATCAAAATAAAACCCCCAAATTAACCAATTTGCTGAGAGAAATGAAATTATATGAAACTTGATCAATTTGTAGCAAAATAAAAAGGATAATCATCTTCAGAAACATCTTGAGCTGCAGATATATTAAATATATGTATGCATGATATATTTTTAGCCAAAATGTTCTTCTTGTTGAAAACTCTCTTCCCAGAGAATGAAATCAATATGCCCCTCTCTAACATTACATTTCAAGCTAGGTACAAGAGAATAAAAGCTAGTTACATTTCAAGCCAGGGACCAGAGAACAAAAGCTAGTAGAACTGTACAGGTTCGACTTTGCCGCCAACATTTATGAAGGAATATACACACATTATACTTTTGGTAAACACGATGAATAACAGTCTTACCTTTGGAAGCATTTTCTCCCATATTCCCTGCGAAAATGAGATTGAAATTATCCAGCGAAAAAAAAGTTACTTCTTTCAAGTTTTCTGTTCGCCAAAAGAACCGTTTGACGACATTGGGAGCGAGAAGTAGTAATTTTAGAGAGAGATTGATCGCCGTTGAGTCTCCCGACGTCTACATTTTTCCGACGCAATTTTTAGAAGTTCCCGATATTGCAAAATACAATTGGGGAGTAGCAGCCAGTATGTTTTGAAGATGCATGGCACGTGGGGCCGGGTCGAGTCGGGGCGAGTGCTGAGAGTGTAGTATGATATAAGTGCAAGATGTGTGAGTCGGAAGCATTATTTTTATTATTATTATTCGTGATTTCTTGAATGTGAGAATGACAACAACATTAACTATAGTGTAAAATCAACTATTCTTTGTTTATCTTATTTCAAACGATCTTATTTAAACACACCAAATATGGTGATACAACAAAATGAAGATCAGGTGGAAGTGTATTGTTTTGAGAACCATTGCCATTAGTCTAATCAAAAGGCTTGATAGTCGCTTCTTCTAGGTTATAGACAAATGTAAAACTATACGATTTTGTACAAGCAGTATAATAGCAGAGGACTACAAAGAGTTTAAAAGAAATTCTGGGATCTAATCATCATCGTGTAAAGAAGCTCGTTCCACGAGTCCGGCACTCCTGGGAGGCACCAGTGGCTGCAATCTTGAACCATTCCAGGCTGTCTCAGGGGAGCTTTCTGACGGAATATTGAGGGATGGCCATCTTTTCTGTAATCTGTCATTTGGGTTATGTTAAGGTAAAAAACATGAGACCTCATTTCTGATAATACAGATTCTTGGATCTTAGTCATCCACGGATATGGCGCAAGATAGGTATCGTTTGTTATTGGTCGTGTCTCACCATCGCAGCTTCCCCCAGAGTTCCATTGACCACCTCTGAAACGCAACAGAAGTATATGTAGAAAACTAGTCTGTAGATAGCGTCTGATGTCTTAAATGTTTGCAAAAGTTAGAAATGAAAGAAACGTATTTATTACTTGAAATGAGAAGATGAGTAACCACGAAAGAAGACATTGGTTCGACTTTTATTGATGTTAGTTTCGACCCATTGAGCCCATGTCCTCAAGGCCTTCTTATAAGCTTCTGTCACTTCGAGTTTGTCATATACATGATCACCTTCCTGGAAATAGTAGCTCCTGCAAAGGGTTAACCATTCCCAACTTTCTTGAATAAGCACAAACTGTATGCTTTCTTTATACAGAAATCATTCACAAGCTCATTGTAAGAACCAAGCACTTGAAGAATATTGATGCATACCCTTTAACCATTTTTTGGTGAGTCCACCAGTGACCAGTGTTGAAGATAATAATATCAGCATCACGATACTCTTTGCAAGATTCTTGCATCGTGTCAAGCCTCAGTGTTTCTCGTTGCTGTCCATCCTTATCGGTGACTTTCCATTCTTGAACTAGGAATGGTGATCTAATGAAATCAATCGAGCACTCGAAATCCTGAGGTTATACCAAAAGGCAATGATTTCAAGGGGAAAAAATGATCCCAGGTTAAATTTTGGACTACTAGAGAAAAATGTGGACAGTTTATTGACCTTAAATCTGAAAGAATAGAACCCTTGACTTCTGAACTCGCGCCGGCCAGAGGCTTCAAAAACTCTGCTCTTATCACTCAAGGATTCTCTCAATGCACAAACCAATGACTCCCACATATTTCTGTTGATTGAATCCCCAACAAACACCATTCTTTTCCCTCTCAGTATGTTCAACATTTTGATAGCATCAAACCTTCATATATTCCAATAGATCAACCAATTCTTGAATAAAACCAAGGTAAATGACAGAATCATGTAAAAGAGCATATTGAAGAAAGACAGTTTATAGAGGACCTTAATATTTCGCAGTCACGGGGTTTCCATTTGAGCTTTAGGTAGTCTGAATCGGAACGGCCGTTCTTGAAACAATTAAAAGCATCGTCCACGAAAGGACAAGACCCTGGCTCGTAAAGTGGTTTAGAATTTTCATCCTTCACCCAATAGCCATTGAATATATCACAAGAAGCGATTGTATAACCGGAATAACTATAAGATGCAGAATTTCTTGTTCCAACAGGAGAAAGTGCAGCAGAACCACTACTTTTTCTTGGAATTTCAGAATCGAAATGGGCCCTGGAATTTCTTGGATCCTGATGACTTGTTCCAGTGGAAAAAACACTAGCAGAATCAGTAAATAAAGGGCCATTCTCAGAATTTCTTGAAATCTGGTGGATTGTTCCAACCGGAGAAACTGCCGCAGAATCTGTAGAACTTCTGGAATTCTCTCAAATTAAAGGGCTATTCGCAGAACTTCTTGAAACCTGATGGCTTGTTTCAACGGGAGAAGGAGAGGGAGAACCAGTAAACCTTCTGTAAATTTTGGACCCAAAATGAGCTTCAGGCGAAGCATCAGAGGACAATGCAGCAACCTGATTGGAACTAGAGTGAATCCGAGCGGCAAGGCTGGTGTAAGAAATTACAGGAAACGAATCCTCAGAGGGAAAGACGAAGAAGAAGATAAGAACTAGAGTGAAAGCGAGTGTAAAGAAATTTCGAGTTCTTGATGCTGAAACGGGGCATGTGAAATCTTTTGCAAATTGCAG
>CAVNYN010209017.1:0-11815 GCA_963692815.1 Nyctanthes arbor-tristis
TTGGAGCTATAATGGCAACTTTATGGGAACAATGTTACGAAGTCTGAAACCAAGTGGCAAGATTCTGGACGAGCAACTGGGCATTAAAACCATTATTCGTTTACCTGAATGTTACTAAAATATTTGCTTATTAAAAGTTGTTTCTCATACAACAGTAAAAAGGTTCCATCTCTGTCTCTGCATATTAAACTGGTCAAGTATAGTGTCTACTTACAAGTACATGGAAACTTAGATAATCAACATGTTCACCGTATGATGAAAGAATATTTTGTTTTTAATTGTTATGTTCTTGTTACATTTAACAGCACTAGTGTTCTCTAACAGTTTTTGAAAGTTCCGTGCTCTTTAAAGCAGCTAGTATGTTAGGAAGCTCCAGAATAAGCAGCTTTTGAAAGATAAATGCATGCATAAAAGCTAAGCATGATATAGACAAAATGTGTATTTTACATCAATAAGTCTCTGAGTACATGCAGGTTAGTATGAACACAAGAAAAGGCAGTTAACTGGCAGAAGGTCACATGTGTAGTAGAATTTGGTCAGAAAGTAGACAAATAATTGAACTTTGGTCAACTCTATCTGCTGTTGTTTTTTGGTAATGGATTAGGGCTCTCTAAGAGCTTACAACCTCTCTGGAACAATTTAATGGTAGTTCCTATTTTTTTGGCATGATTGGCTGTAGTAGTTAATTTTTGAATTAGAAGGTGACCAGTTCTGGTGTCCAAAGGAATTTTGAACAGATAAATTGCTGTGGTAGGGAGGAGACCTTGAGTAAGGAAAATAGGTGTTGACTCGGCCACTCAGGTCACATTAAATCAGGCAAAAGATCTGATTTAGTAAATGCAACACACTCAACTGCATGGATTTATCAATTAGTTGTCTTTCTAGTCTGACTTCAAGAATAATAAACTTCAACGTTTCACTACTACATTCGTGGAGACTTCAAGGAAAATGTACATG
This sequence comes from Nyctanthes arbor-tristis, assembly GCA_963692815.1. Classification (NCBI taxonomy): domain Eukaryota; kingdom Viridiplantae; phylum Streptophyta; class Magnoliopsida; order Lamiales; family Oleaceae; genus Nyctanthes; species Nyctanthes arbor-tristis. Next base: position 958 of record CAVNYN010209017.1, read on the forward strand.
TTTTATTTTTCTTTTTCTATTTCTATTTCTATTTCAAGATAGAAACTGGTCTACATTCGTGGAGACCTCAGGGAAAATGTACACATGTTATTTTTCTATTTCTATTCCAGATCGGAAGAGCACACTTGTCATACTATTTTTATACACATATTAAATGGCACCCACAAGTACTACACAATTCTCCAACGCTCGTTCATCACATTTTATTTGTATTTTGAAATATAAATAAAAGACTAACATGGCCTGAGTAGACCAGATTACAAGAACCAGTTCCTTGTTCAACAATTGGTTTAAGAATTTGGAGCATCATTATGGTATGAAATCTATTATTTGATTGAACTAAAGCCTTATACACACAAGGGGGAGAGCACCTCGTGTACATTTGAATATATGCATTTTAGTTTATTTATATTATTTTCTGGATATGCCAATTCACGTTTACTCTGTGAACACACATATTTTGCTAACCACTAGGTTTTGACAATGAATTTTAATTTAACAACAACTATTCATTGGATTTAGTAGCAAATTTAATGTTCGTTTTCCACATTGTTTTAGATAATCAGTCTGCATTTTCAACTGAAAATGGCAATATTTTGATCGATTTATCATAGAAAAAGATAGTAGTTTATTTTGATGATCACACTTCAATAAATTGGTTAGCGTTTTTGTTTCTCTGCTCTATTATGTATATGATATTTTTACTATTTCCCAGAGCCATTCTATGTTTATGTATTATGGACTGGAAAGGGCAATATTTTGATTGATTTATCATAGAAAAATAAATTTGTTTATTTTTGTGATCATACTTCAACAAATTGGTTAGTCCTTCCTCTGCTCTAGTATGTACTGTGATATTTTTACTGTTTCCGGGTGCCATTCTATACTAGTTATGTATTATGAATATTCTATTATGGTTCACTGCGTGTGTCTACACTCTTAACTTTTATTTTTCCTTTATTACGATGGCGCACTGCATCATTCTGCATACATGCACACGACTGCCAGGAAAAACTAACACCCACCTAAATATGATGTAGGAGGTACCTAGTACCATGGTCGAGTCAGTTGAGGAAGCTAGAACTAAAGACGGCTTGAACATTCCAAATGTCAAGCTACTTGACTGTCAAGTTTCATCACATGTCAACTTTGACAAAACTGAAACACCTGCAAGTTTATTGACTTTGAACACGAGCTTCAGTGGTGAAGTTGGAAATGGTGACCCAATTTCAAAATTACATAATTCCAACTTTCCAGCTGAAGCAATTGATTCTGACGATGACAAATATGTTATGGTTGAAGAAACAGATGAGATCAAGGAAATTGATGGACTACTGGCGGAGTTGGATACAGTAGGTGATTTTAATATCAAAGAATCTCAATCAAGCACTAACAAGTTTGAAAAACACATGGATTCTTCCAAGGAGAGCTTGTCTACCCCACAGGAGACTGCCATTGCAATTGAACATGTTGATTCATTAAATGGGGGTTCTACTGGAACAGATGTGCAGAATGCTATTGACGCAAAGGTAATAGAGCACAATTTGAATTCCGAAGAAAATAATTCTGGTATGCATGTAGTTGAAGCACGGGCCATAGAAGATATTGAGTCTCTTTTCGAGGAATACAGATTAAAATCCATGGAAAGCAATATCGTATTTCTGGAGCCTGAGATGCTGCACCAAGGTCAAGTTGATATAGATGTAAATTCTGGAGTGCTAGAACACGAAGCACAAACACTTCAAGATATTGACTCGGCATTTGAGCAAACTGGCAATAGAGAAATCAAGAAGCCTGATGATATTGAGTCTCAGGCAGTGCATAAAGATGGAGTCGACGTAGATGTCAATTCTGGATTGCTGGAAGTCAAAGCACTAACACTCCAAGATATTGACTCAGCATTTAAGCAAATCAGTGAAGGAGATACCAAGAAGCCTGTTGATGTTGAGCCACCCCGCGATGAACTGATAATTGAGGAAAGCAAAGTTGGGGAACCAGTTCTTGAAGTTAAACAAATCCACAAAGGAGAAATGGAGAAGCCTCTTGATGTTGAGCCACTCTGTACTGAAGCAGTTATCGAGGAAACCAAAGTTGAGGAATCAATTCCTGAAGTTCGGTCAATTGAAGACGTCACTTCGCTTCATACGCAAGCCCATGAGCATAGTGTTCAGACCGATGACCTGCCCGATTCAGTTGATAATGCTCGACATGTGATAGAGTCCATAGACGTACAACAACCCCATTCAGAATTGCATGGTTTGGAAGCGATAGCTTCAGAAGACAGTAATATGGAATCCAACCAAGGTGATGTGGAGAAAAATCTGAAGTTGGAGGAGGATGAATTGGAGGAAGTCCGGGTCGATGAAGTAAGTTTGTCTGACAAGGATGCAGAATCAACTATTAAGGATGATGGTTTAAAAGAAATGAATCTGGGTTCTGCTAAAGAGCCAGACCATGACGTTGAACAACACAAAAGGTCAAGTTCGGACAAATCTGTTAAAAGGCAAGGAGAAAAAATCCCAAAAGTCGAGCTCTAGTTCCAGCTTAAGTTCTGACTCAAGTGATTCTGATTGAGAGTAAGCAAAAAAGATTGAAAAGAATGGTTGCCCGTGTCCTTTTTGTGCTTTTCATTCAGAAAAGGGACGTAATCATCTTAAACCGTTGCTCTCTTGGCATGTTCGGTGATGATTGGTTGGTAGTGGACAGTATTAACAACGAAAAACCAGTTAAGTTCTTGACCATCGTACTCCGTATCCACTGAAATTTGGCATACCAAATACGCCCTTTGTGTTTTCTTGTGTGGGTGTTATTTTTATCTTTGGTTGGCATTGCTGCAAGTGATTGGCGAGATGGTTGGTTGCTTCAAGAATGCATTTTTATTTTTCTTGGAGTTTTTTGCGTGGTGAGATCTTCCTTATTCCGGTTGTTTTTGTATTTCCAGTGTGGGCAGTTTTGAAGTTGGTTTGAACCTTGCACATTGTTGTATACTGCATTTTTGAACATATAACTTACTATTTGAGCAGAGTGTTCTTAAGATGCGGTGACTTTGTTTTAGTTTGTGAATGTCTCCAACTATGGTGGGGAGAAAGAAATGTTGTCTAGACATTGTATCATCATTCCATTATGTATAAGTTGCAATGGGAGTGAGTCTTCTGTTAACTTTTGTCATTAGAATGCTTTTCACAACCACCCCCCAACCCAACCCAACCCAACCCAAAAAAAAAAAAAAGTGAAAGAACCGCCCCACCAACATTTAAAAAAAAAAAAAAGAGGAGAAGAAAAAGAAAAAGAAAGGAGTAGCTTTAGTAAAGAATAATGTATTAATGTTATTTATCGTAGTTGCAATGATTACTATTATACGTAACAACATATTATTGCTAAATAATAAGTCTTTAGTGAATGCCAAGGTTGAACACATTTCTCTGCACAAAGATAATAACATTCATTGTGACACCCCTGCTAATATTCAATTATTCTTTTAGATATCTTATATTGGTTAACACATTTGACAGCGGAAGCTTTTAAGCGAACAGCAAAGACGGGACATATAAAACAATTAAGTTGTTCTTGCCTTATGGTTTAGTATTTTATAAGGCTAATTATTTAAACTTACAAGTTGTTTAATTTTAAAAAATCATTACAATTAGTTTTTCAATAAAATGTAAATGATACAACAAGTTGTGTTAATTGGTATATTTCATTAATTAACTTAGTCGAGACAAACTTTTGAGAAGCCTTTACACTGAAAGGTAGGTTTCCAATTAATACAAAGCTGCATACCCATCTTGTTTTAATATCTTAAGCCACAAAAGTATGTATATTTATAAAGAGATGAACATACTTATTAACACAAAATGTATGAAACTTATAAATTGTTTTTAGCTATAAAATGCATTCTCTTGTAGCCTCAAAGATTGGTTTCCACCACATGCAAAACCCTGCTCTTGTTCACGAGCATGCTCTAACTCATGGCTTGTTTCTCAAATAACATGTCTTCATTTATCTACAAAGTGATAGAAAAAGGGAGTGAGTACAAAGTACTCAGTGAATAACGAAATATTTTGATTCACTTTTCGTTGAGAAATTCCTTTTTCAAGAAAATCATGGAAGGCACAAAACTTTTGGATGCACAACAGAGCCTTATCACTAGTGAAACAACTACCTATAGCGCAAGGTTCATATAATTCAATATCAATTTAATCATGGCCATGTACATTCAAGTAGATCCACATTTAAATCCCGGTTGACCTCTACTGAAATTTTTATATAGAGCAATACAAATACAAAGTAAATACCATACTAATAAGCACCCATCTCAGTATCATTAGATGGCTCCTAATATAAAATAAAACAAAGCAAAGCAAAGACTAGACGGATAGAACATTAGCTAGTGATCCAAATGCAATAATTCAATCTTTCTTTACAATATATCAAACTCCATATTTATTTCATGAAAACTTCAATCAAAAATCATGTTTATCTTCAAGAATGCTAAAACGAAATTAAAGCATTAGTTACTTATCTCTTTAATCTTAATTCTTCCAAAGGTTGTTGACATGTGCCCTCAAAACTTTAATATTCCTTAATCAAAATGGTGTTTCAGGTTAGATTCCCTATATACATAAAGAAAGGTTATTTCCAAATACAAAACTAAGTGTTTGATAGGGTCTAAGGGTTGTTTTGCTTTCCTCAATTCTTATAGACGAATTTTTTCTTATATATATAAATATATAAAATATGAAGGGCTTGAGATTTATCAAACATCGAGACAATTGCCTCTTTTAGAGATAGATATAAATGTGGAGAGAGAGAAAGGGTCGACTAGGTTGAAGAAATCTTTCTATCTAGCTCTGTATTTATAGTAATTCAGATTTAGTTATTTTTAATAAATTTTTGAGTTCCGTCAAAATCATACAACGCCAAGTGACGCATTTAGCACCATATATTTGAAGAAGGGATGTGGTCAAATGTGGTCTATTTATTTATTGCTCAAGAAATTCTTATATTTTGTATTATTTTGTAATTAAGTCACTATATTTTGATTCATATTACTCAAAGTCCTTCAACTTAATAAGATTTCATAATTAAGTAGCTATGCTTCAAGTTATACTAACCAATAACCATATTCTTGTCTCTAGACATTACTCGAGTAACAATCTTTGAATTTTGAGATCGGCATTTCAAGCAGTTATTCAATCATCGTCAAAATAACATTCATATTGTCAATAATCATATTCTAGTTCTTGGCATTTATTCGAAAGACAAACCTTGTAACCTTTCAATTAATGCAATTCAATACGATTACGTTGTCACATTCTAATTTTAGACGTTCAATTGAGTAATTACAATGTAATCTTACAATTGATATAATTCAAGTCATTCTCCTATCATTATCAAAATAATGGCCACATTGCTTAATTTGTTATTAAAATTTTGCAAGATGTTACATTCATCACTTACTTATATTTGATGCTTGTGTGAAACATATTGCTATACCCTGCCGTTTATCTGCATATGTCTAAACTAAGTGCTTAAACCCTTTATACATTTTGGAACATTATTACTACCAATAATGATCATCATTCTATGCATCAACGTAAAGACATTAAATTAAATGATCAATCGATAAAATGTAAGGATATATGACTTAAATATACTTAATACCACTTAAAGGTTGTTACTGCCACAAGTATAGTGACAAAAAGTCTTACTCATGAAAAATTGTTTTGGATTTCAAGAACTTAAATGATGTGCCTTCTAAGATGGTGCGGCATTCTCCCACTTTACATCTGAATTCTGATAAAGTCCACACTTAGAACAAGGTTCTAGAAAGATGAAGTTTCAAGTTTTATTAGATCCAAGGAGTTGGACTCACTATCTCCACTCATATGATCCTCGAATCTATATATATATATATATATATATAATAAGAGAATGGTAGATTTTCCTGCTCTTTTTCTGGCTCTCTAAGATTTTTAGCTCTATAAAGTTTCTAGCTCTATAAGATTTTTAGTGATATAATTTAATTCTTTTTTTTGTATTTTTATTTTTTTTAATTGTTTTATTAAGTTTTTAAATAATATTCACTTTTTCCTTTATTAACCCATATCTGATTCTCAATTCATAGTGGTTTATTTAGCCAAATATTTTGAATTAGAGATCTGTCATTTATCAAATCGAACATGAAATTAATTGAGAGTTATATTTCAAAAAAAACCTATAGTAATTTTTATGATTCGAAAACTCAAGCATAGGACGTCTCTAAACTAATAAATTTCTAAAAATATGTAATATTAATTGTAAATTTCAATTTTTAATAATTTTTTAAGAAATTTTTATATGGTTATTATAGTGCAATAATAAATTAATTTTTTTAAAAAAATTATAGTACTCTAATTTATCAATTCTATAATTAAATTTGAACTTTTTGATAATTTAAGTCTTACCATATTTAGAGTTGGATTATTTATTTGAGAGATTGACCGAATATTGATACGGTTGCACTGTAATAGTTGTTCAACAATTTTTATTAAACATTTTATTTTCATTGAATCACCTCAATTAATTTTTATTTATATATGTATAATTAACTGGTGCTGTAATTCAAACAAGTGTTACGACAGTTATGTTTTTCACATTCTAGACAGAAGATCCCCCCTCCCCTGCCCTATACCCACTGTATAAAAAAAATTAACTAGTAAAAAAAATATTACTGACAAATAAATTCAAATATAATAGAATTATAAAAACTTATGTTTTATAATATTAATAACACTTAACTGGCTGTATTAATAATTTATGTTAAATTTTTGTATACAAATTCATTGACATTTATTATTAGAGTAATTATAAGAAGAAATATTTATTTGACATGAATAACTGATATTAGTTATCATCCAACCCCTTATACGCACTGTATGAAAAAAAAAAAGAAATTAACTGGTACAAAAAGTATTACTGACAAATAAATAAATCTAAATATGATAGAATAGTTATAAAAATTTATATCTCATAATGTTAACATATGACTCCACTGACTATATTAATAATTTATTAAATTTTTGTAAAAAAATTTATTGACATTTGTAATTAGAGTAATTCTAAGTAGACATGTTTATCTGATATAAATAACTGATATTTGTTAATTGGTAAACGTGAATTGGTTATTTATATGCAAGTGGTGAATTTAAAGGCCCACGGTCATCAAATACATGGTTGGCAGCTAAACATATCACTTTTTCATGCCAGATAAATATGTTTCCCTACACTTACTATTATTATTATTACTTTTAGATCCTTTACAACGCACAAGTGAGAATTCTAGTTGTATTAAAAGAAAAAGTTCTACTGAGCCTAAGCAGGCTTTAAGGGAAAGCCAAAGGGTAAGCAACAAGATTAAGTTTTAAATTTAAGTGATGAATAACTATTTTTTTTTTTAACACATATTTATTATTATTATTATTATTATTATTAAACAAGATTAAGTTTTAAATTTAAGTGATGAATAACTATTTTTTTTTTAAACACATATTTTTATTATTATTATTATTATTATTATTATTATTATTATTATTCTTCTTCTTCTTCTTCTTCTTCTTCTTCTTCTTCTTCTTCTTCTTCTTCTTCTTCTTCTTCTTCTGTAAGCAATGACTTTTGTTCTAGAGTCAGCAAAGACATTAGGAACCATGTTTTGGTTTAGGCCTCTAGTGATTCCAATGTAATTGGCATGTCTAATGGCTAATGCAGTAAATGCTAACCATAGCACTTCAAGGGAAAAAAATAACCACAAATGATAGTAATAACAACCTACAATAACAATTATTATTATTATTATACGGCTGCCATATCGGGCGTCTTTAGGAAACAAGATTACAACAGGCAAATTAACATATGAGAACCACACCATTTAGAGCAAGAAATAGTGCAAATTCCTGCATCTATTCACTGTTTTTCTATGAGCAGTTTGTATCATAACCAGCAAGTCCCTGCAATTCTGGTCCCTCCAGACGAGGATTGTTCTCAAAGCTGCACATTCAAGAAACAATAGTAACCCAGTTTAACACCGTGCGAAGTGTTCAGTAAGACAAAAAGCATATCCTAAAGAAGAGATAAATGGAAAAACAGAACCTCGCCAGATCATTTGTTTCCAGTGCATTTGGCATGCAGGACAGTGTAATATTCAACCTCTTAAGAAAGTTGTCCACAATTTTCACCAGTTATCATTAAAGTTACATAAAAGATGTGACTTTCTTTTCAAAAACTCGTGAATTAAATTCATCTCGTTCTTTGTAACAAACACGCGATTGCAAAAAGTAGCTTAAAAGAAACTTTTTATTCTAGATATTTGTTTGGCTAAAAGTATTTTTGGATAATTTTAGGGTCAGCTAATTTGCTTTATACCCTTAACTCTAAGAACGAAAGATCATGCACTGACACATACAAACCAGCTTAGTAAAGACAACAGAGACATGTGGAACAGATTCTCAATGAACCAAACAAACAGCAACACGACTATATAAGTAAGATTGAAAATAATAAATGCAAGTATTCAAAACATGATACACAAAGTATCTTACTTCTCCAACGGGATGTGCTCAAACGGGCCCGTGATTGGGATTGTACCACACAGATTGTTATTTGAGACATCTCTGTAAAAAGAAATTAAAACATTAGTATTATTTCACATACACAAATAACTAACAGTGAGAACTCAAATGAAGGAGCACTTACACAACTTTCAAGCTTGGTATACTCACAAGTGACCTTGGGATTGACCCAGTTAGCTTATTATTATTAAGACGCCTGCCAAAATAAAACGACGATTATTGATATCATAGAAATGCTTAAGAAACTTGCAAGCCTGCAGAATGTTCACAAGTAAGCCTGCCAACTGCCAAGAAGGAAAAATACGCAAGTAATCGGATAAAGACTAAAAATTCCAACTGAAGAACATAAATAACAAACCATGACATCCTGATCTCAGCCACGATATAGATGATAGTAATACATGCAATACATATGCCACTACCTCCCTCAATATTGTTAAAGTTATAAAATATATGAATCAAACAATCGGTTGATCAGATGAGCTCAAACTTACAAGAAGACAAGAGATTTCAAATTCCCCAACGAAGCAGGGATTGTCCCGGAGATATTGTTGTTGTAGAGATCCAAACTTATTAAGTTCTTCAAGTTACCAAGCTCAGTTGGAATTTGCCCTTGAATGTTATTTTTGTAAAGTTCCCTGAAACATCACAGCTTATTTCAGCATGCTTGAGTTAATGTATGTTCAGCTAATTATGTAGTTAATAAATTAAACTGCTTAATTAATTTTGCATATAAAAGGCAATGACATAACTAGAATGAGCAGTGTACGGCAGACCATACTTTTTATCAGGGTCTAACAACATACTTGGCTTAATGTATCTGCTAATGGAAAACTTCGTACTGTAAGGACATGATACTCACAGATACTGTAGATATTCAAGTTTTCCAAGTTCAGGTACCAGATGACCAGACAAATTTGAGTTGCCAAGGTCCCTGAAAAAAATCACTGCAAAGTAAAATAACTGGGAAGCATAATCATCATGAAATGAAAAACAAGGCACAGATACAAGGGGAAATGGAAAGAAATTAAGCATTATATATAAATACTAAGTTATGCTAGCTTGTCGGGAAGAGAGATGATTTAGTTTAAATTTCATTAGAAGAATGAAGAATAAGACGTGATACTTCAAAGATGTTCTCTCTATATTTAACTGTGATAGACAAAGAAATATCACAAGGAACATTAATTCAATCTTTTGTAAAATATAAGAAAAGTTGCATTAGTCATATAAGATAGGATAATGCTACAGTCCCATCTTTCTTCACACCCTACATCACACCTACGAGGGTAGAATTCTAAATTGGACCAAGTTTGTGATGATTCTCTCTCCTCACTCAAAGCAGGGGTTTTGTTTGGACATGTATAGAGTTGATTTTTTCCCATTTTCAGCATAAGTTTAATATAAATAAATGAATAATATCAGCATATCAAAGATTAACACTAATCACAGATCAAGAGCAGTATGCAAAACTATCATTGTAACGGTATAGTGAATGTCAAGCGCAATGACACTCCAACTAGAAAATGACCCGAGATGCAAAACTATCATGAAAATCATATCATGACCACCTAATCCAGGAATGTGAAAATCAGGAAAGTAACAATAACACCAAAGTCTTTTCCATTTTTTCTTTTCACAAAATGATTTTTTCTTGTTATCAGCATTACCATTAACACCTCTAATATGTGGTGAACAAGAGCAAATATCAAAACTAAATTTCTCAGGTAAAAACACTTATGAACAGATGAACAAAGAAAACACAAGGATAGAGGAGTATAGATTCCCCCGGAGAAGAGTCAAAGTTTAAATCCCAGGAACAATATTCATGCGCATGCAAATTAAAATCAAATCATTTTTCTTATTCATGAACTTGTTTCCCGAAAAAGATTAAAAATTTGAAAAATTACTAAAAATTTGAAAAAATTACAAATGAAGTTCCCAGAAAAGAATTAATTCAACAGCTAAACATACTTGACCAAATAGTAAGTTATTATCCCAACTATAATTCTATTCCAAAACATCTAAGTATACTTCTTTACATAAATAATGTACAAATAATTCTATTTCAAAACAAACCCATGTAAGTTACAATCCACACGCACAGAAACACACACACAGAGAGACACGTACACGCGAGTGACATGGCCGTCTTGGTTGCAGGTGACATGAAACCAGGTGCAAGGGTTGACGAGATTCGGATCCCAGCTCTGAAGCACGTTATCCGGGTCGGACAAGCTCCGACGAAGCAC
>CAVNYN010209024.1:0-23784 GCA_963692815.1 Nyctanthes arbor-tristis
ATCTACTATTCAAACTTTGGTCCTCATTTTCCTTTTTATTATTTTTTTTATGGCTTGTTTGTTTGTCATGCTTTAAGGAATTTCCGCTTATTTTTTTTTCTTTTGGTAATTATGATGTTATTTTGAAATCGGAAAATATGTAATATTGAGAACAAATTATAAACGTATCATTCGTAAGATTGCCTTAAAGATTTAAAGTAAAATTTTTGTTTTACTCTTTTTAATTTTTCTCAGCATCTCAATACTTTTAAAGTAGTTCATTTAAGTCTAATCGTAATATCTAATATTTACAAATATAAGTTCATTATTATTTCAATACGTACTATTTTACTAATATTTACAAAAATGCAATAAAGAACACGGGCAAAGCACATGACACAAATAGTAACCAAGACAAAGAAGGGGGGAAAACCTTCAAGATCTTGTATTGTTTAACTTACTACTCTATTTTAGATTTTGGTATCGTGATTGACGAAGCCAAAAATTTGTACTGCTTAAAGTGTGCGAATGGCCTTCTCCTTCGATCTACATGAGTACTTGCAAAGTGCAAAGAAGGGTTTACCTCCAGTTACATGTCCCTTGCAATCCTAGAAAGGTAATCTCGCATGACACTTCTATTCCAATTTATTCGTTGTTAATGGGGTCAATTATTTTCTAGACATTTTGTAATATTCATAAATTATTTTTGGACATTATCAGTAATCATTATGATTTTGTGGTTAAACAATGTAGAAGCATAGTAATATTTCTTAAAAAAATAATATAAGAATTTAAGTAAGGTTGCTCAAAATTTAACGAGCTTCGAAGTAGAAAGTAATATCGTGCAATATGAAGGCACTATCTTGGTTAAAATTCAAAATCATTGTTGTTCGAGCCAAATAAACCAAAACTCTTAGCTCCACCATTGAGATAACTAATGGAGTAATAATCCATCTATAAATATAGAAAAAGAATGGGGACTTTCGAATCCTTTTCCTGCCTCCCCCCCCCACCCCGGGTCTCCCCCACACAAAGACGAAGGGAAAAAATAAATAAATGAAAAAAATAAAAAAGGATCCTTTTCCTGCTCATGGAGATTTTAGAGAGAATACATAGGCCCAATTTGTCCTTGAAATTATTCGCATTTTCTTGATCTCTGGATAACTTTGTTTTATCAGCATCATGTTATTCCGACTCTTTTTCCATGGAAAGTGTGACAACAAAAAGTGTTGATTGCCCTCTCAAAAAAAAAAAAAAAAACTGTTGTTTGCAAATTTATTTCTCAAAGTCATCCCATCATAGCGGGATTTCATTTTGTGCAACTTGAAAACACTAGCATGAAATTTTAAACAAGGCATTCTTAATAATTCTAGCCTAATTGGCCTACACACATACATATTGTTATACTTGCATACATATATGGTAAACATCTAAATTACAAGCACTCTAAATTTATAACCTAAATGTGTGTCATGTATTATACGTAGCATAATAACATGTTTGTGCGGATAAAATAAAATTTCTTACTTTTTATGCTTTAAAATTATTCCAAATAGATAAACATTTTAAAAAATAGATTTTTTATTTCCTTAAGCCATATATGTTAAATTTTCGAATACATTTTATCATTTGAAAAGAATGTATTGAAAAATTTGATAACCAAAGTACTAAAGTGCCCCTTTTCATATAAAATAAAATATTGTTATGCAAAAATATAATTCATTATTTGAAAATGAATAAATTTTAAAAATCCAAATGGAATTAGTATCTATTATTATTAAGGGTAGTTATATTGACACAAAATTTTTTACTAACCACACCACAATTGAACTGTAGTCAATGTCCTTTATGTTTTTAAATCTTGACACTTACATTATTTACTTATTTGTATCATATTTTGAATCTTGATATTTTATTATCATGATATTTTGTATCGAATGATATTTTAATTTTTAAAATTTCACTGTTGGAATTTGTTAAAATTTTTTAAAAAACAAAAATGTAACATATAATAATATACTGCTACATATTTTCCTACAATTTTAAGGTATATAAAACAATTTTTTAAAGTATATCCAATCATTAACAATATGAGAGAATAATTAAATCAACGAATCAAAAAAAAATTCTAACAAAAACTTTTAGGGGGCATAAATGGTATATGGAACAAAGAGTAGGGATGTTCACATTAATAAAATGTGGTGTGTTTAGCAAAAATAGTGGTTTAAATATAATTAGCCTATTATTAAATAAGAATACTAAAAGTAGATTTGATAACTAAAGTACTAGCGTGCTATTTTTTACATAAAATATAAAATTGTTATATAAAAATAGAATTCATTAATTAAAAATCATAAATTTTAAAAATAAATAAATATAATGAGCTAGTTGGAGGATTCAAACATTTCATCTTTCGTAGAAGTAAAACTTGAAACTTAAGCACTAAGCTAACTAATAACATATATTTATTAGGATAATTTACACTTAACGTCCCTAACCTTTTAATGAGTGAGAGATCAAGTCTTTAACCTTTATTTCTACTTCTTTGGGTCCTCAACTTTTACATAAATTCCCCTCTAAGTCCCCACTAAGAGAAGACGTCAAATTCTACTGTTAACTATCCAAGTGCAAAAAAAGTAATTTACACTTGAAGTCCCCAACCTTCTAACCTTTAACAGATTATGTTTCTAACGTTTATTTTTAGTGTTGTGGGTCATCAACCTTTGATAAAACCTCTTCGCAAGTCCTCGTTGATATTTTTCATCCAATAAAACCATTAAATTTTCATAAAAGGACAATTTTACCCTCGTAAAAAATTGGGTACCTTAGATGAAATTACTTTTGTATCATTATTATCTTTTTAAATTAAAAATTAAAAATATAGAAAAATAATATAAAAATTAAAAAATAAATAGCCCATTCACCCCAACCCTTCATCAGGATGTAACAGAGCCACCGCTGGGTTTAGGCCAAGATAAATTTCCGATCTCAGCTAGACTGCAGAATCAACCCACAGTCCCCAAATATTGTTTCGAGAGTGAAGGAGAAAAATAGTCTAAACAAGAGAATCTATTGTTCAACGCCTATTTAAAGATACCCTCATTGTCCGCACCACCATTAGCTGGCTAAAAATGAATTGATAGAGATGAAGGAATCGATGACGAAGATTATTAATTTTATTTCGCCGACGAATTTGTTTATATCATTGTTGATAGGAGAACACCCAAAGCTTACAGCCGTTGATATTGTCAAGGTTTCATATAACCAACCTTTTCACAAGGGTGGGATGCGGTGTTTGCTTTTTAATTTTTATATTATTTTCTTATATTTTGTTTTATTTTTTAGTTAAAGAGATAATGATATATAAAGGTAATTTCACCTAAAGTCTCCAACTTTTTACGAGGGTAAAGTTGCCTTTTATGAGAAGTTAAAGATCTAAATAGATAGAAAGCGTCAATGGAGACTTAAGGAGAGATTTTGTCAAAGGTTGAGGACCTACAATACCAAAAATAAAGATTAAGAGATCGTAATCTATTAAAAGTTGAAAGATTAGTGACATCAAGTGTAAATTACCCTTTTTGCACGTGGTTGGTAAATGGCAGAGTTGGACGGTTTCCGTTAGTGGGGGCCTGGAGGGGAATTTGTGCAAAGGTTGAGGAACCACATAAGCAAAAATAAAGGTTAAGGACATGATCTCTCACTTGTTAAAAAGTTGGGAAATATAGGTGTAAATTACCATATTTATTATGCATATAAATTATTTTTATTCTATTATTTGAATATATGTTTGAATAGAAAACTCGATTTTTTTTTTTTCACTTTTTAGCGTTTTTGGATGAGCCCTAAGCAACCATTTCGGTCACTTAAGGGACTCCCCTGCCTAACCTTGTTACCCACCATGTGGAATGGGGACAGCAGAGTTGATGAGAAGCTTCCGATCTAAAAATAGATCAAAAACCAGTGGGGGAGAGAAGGCAAATGGCAGATTGTAAAATATCAAAAACATCTGTAGACATGCTTACCTCTTCATTCAACTTCTATAACATGGATTAATGTTGTAGACAACAAACAGTACAAGAAACACTTATCTATCAGACAAAGATTGAATCAGTTATGTAAAAATTGGGTTTTTATTCTTATGAACTTCCAAGAATTACAGAAGAGTACTTCCTACTTCACCTCAGAATGTATTCTGGATTAGCAGAAGGCTTGAGAATCAAATCGATTTCTACAGTGGATTCACTTTATAACAGGTAAGATTCTCAGTATCAAACCATAACATTGACTGCTAGAGTCTTAGAGAGTAACACTTATCCCATGATCCTCCACAATCTCGTGTGGAGAAACAAAAGGCTTTGGAGGCATTTGCACTTCAGATTCGCCTTCAAGCATCTCGACAACTTTGTTCATTGGAGGACGATCAGAAAGCTTCATTTGTATGCACCATAAAGCTACCATTATCATCTTCTTTACCATCTTTTTCTCCCGCTCCCCAGCATCCCTGATTTCTATTTCCTTTCCAGCACGAAACTGTTCATAAACCCACGAGGGGAAGTAAATTTGGCTTACACTATCAGCAAAGGGGTTCATGTTTTTCCTTCGACCTGCCATTTCAATTAGCAGCATTCCATAACTATAAACATCCGCTTTATATGAGACTCCTCCAATATTTTTATAGAACATCTCTGGTGCCATGTAGCCCACGGTTCCTCTGGCTGCTGTCAGAGGTACAATACTTTCATCTGCCGGGTACAGTTTTGCAAGCCCAAAGTCAGAAATTTTTGGATTGAAATTCTCGTCTAAAAGAATGTTGTGTGGCTTGATATCAAAGTGAAGAATTTGCATGTCACATCCCAGATGTAGATAGTCTATACCCCTAGCCACTCCAAGGGAAATCTCAAACATCTTTTCATAGCTCAAGAGAGAGCCCTACCATCTTGAGAACAAATGTATCCATCAAGAGAACCCTTGGGCATGAACTCATATACCAAGGCATATTTTGATCCTTCAATGCAGAATCCAATGAGTTGTACCACATTTACATGGTGAATTCGCCCAATTGTGCCAACTTCGCTGATAAATTCTTGGTCGCTAGCCGTAGACTTTCCCATTAACTTAATTGCAGCATAAAGACCACTTCGAAGCTTTCCCTTGTATACAATTCCATAGGCCCCTTCACCCAATTTGTCCTTGAAATTGTTCGTCATTTTCTTGATCTCTGAGTAAGTATATTTTATGGGCATGAGATTATTCTGACTTTGTAAAAAGTCTTCAATGGATTCATCGCCTGATAAATGTCGTCTTCTCCATTTGTACACCACAAGGCCAATCAGGAAGGAAAATCCACATAAAAATCTCAGCCCTACAATTGTACCTGCATGGAGAAAGACATATAATCATCATAAATACTATTCACAGTCTAATTCTTGTTCTATAGCAAGTATGTAATCTTCAAAAACTCTTTTTCTATCCACAGTTTATCTGTGTGCTACTGCTAATTGTCAGAGGTTGACAAAACAAGTGATATGCATTACTGAAGAACAGAATATACTGAAGAGAAGATCTTATACTTTATGGACATAGAATTCTTCCTCCTTATCTGAAGACATTGAATCTTACCTATTATAGTTGAAGCATAAAATTCAATAATCTCTGTCAAAATAGGAAAGCAAAAATCAAAAGATTTTAGAAGATAAATACATGTAAAAATGTTTCAGGGAAAGGCTTACTAATATGAAAAATGCAGAGTTCAGTATAAACACTCACTTGAGTACGCTTGAAAGTAACTTACCCAGTACCGAAACCAAGCTGCAGTGTGCAAAGTACAAATTATCGAAATTTGGAATTCAATATTAAGCAGTTGATATAATTATGAACGACAAAAGGTTCAAAGAAGTTGGTAGATTTGCAATTTTTGTTAGAATTCGATTGACTTACAGCAATAATATCTTCACTGTAAAGAATATAGTAGAATATCTACTCACATGATGAATGAGTGCAGCTGACTTGATTTACTTGTCGATTGCAGGAGCCGCCACTAATTTCACATTCCAAACAAAGAAAGCTGTACCATGAAGCCTCAAAACCGTAAGCCAAGCTATCATAAATGCCTGATAAAGAAGAATTATCCGTGGTAGTCCTTGGCAACGCATAAAACACGCTGTCAACAGTGCAGGATTCCTCCAATTCCGATATACGAAGAGAGTCCCTCACCGTTAAATAACTATAAATTTCTGAAGACCTGGAAAACATTTTACTCCTATTACCACAGAAGGCAGATTTCAGGAAGATGGAAGAATTTATAGGAGCAAGACAGTGAATAAAGACTACCCGCATATTCAAGTCAAAATGATACAAAATGGAGTTAGCGCTATGTTCATTGTAAAGAGGATAAATTGGACACGAAGAGAGATTTCCTTTTTGTAGACCAGGATCAACTAAGCGTATTGACAAGTGAATGTAATCTATTGCTTCAACATAATATTTCACATGTTTCAGGTTCAATGTGGTTCGGTTGTTTTGGCATTTCAAGCTCAAAATTGGGGTTGGGATGGCCACAATTCTTGTGGTTGACGCCTTTCAATCGGAAAGGGTAGCTTATGTTTCTGATATTCCCACAAGACGACGGGGAGCAAGGAGAAGCACGATTCTTCTGTGCCTTGCAGGTGTTTGTAGACAAACAGAGAATCAAGGTTGTAGAAATAAGACACCAGAACCTTGTACTTGACATCCGGAACTATGAATAGTTATATATATCAACAAAGCCCTTTAGCCCTCCCCGATTCTTTCGAATTTTCACTTGTTGCTTTCTTGCAGCATTGTTTTTTTCCTGCACACCAAATTGATCTTTGAAATGTTAAAATTGAAAAATACATCATGTTTCAAACAACTGGAAAATTCATATGCCTTAGAAAACAAGCACAACATTTTTCTGTCATATGCGTAATTTTCCAAGTCACATACATTTTTATCATTCTCAGACATTTTGGGATTCAACAAATACATAGAACCATCATAATATAATACTTGAAACATACAACAGAAAGATTCTTGAAACATCACTATATAACACCCGAAACATTGTGTGAATTACCTGATAGTTAATATAAGCAGAAGAGCGCTGCCGGCGGGAAGTTTCTTGAATTTCCGGCGATCTCAGTAAAGAAGAAAGGAAAACCATTTGATTAAGGACAGTAATGCACATTAAATAACGCTTTTTCTTGTAAAGATTCTGGATCAGGAAATTTAAATATTTTGCATGCGTTTTAGGTGTGTGACATTTGAATATCTTTTTCTTTCCTTTTTTTCAAATCAGTCTCACAATTTTGACCATTTCTTTGTCCACGTGATGCTTCCCAATTCTCGAGTCCCAACTTAAAGCCATATAATATGGCAGTATATGATATCGTATAGGCTATAGTTATGTGGCGTACATCTAGACATATCATATGAGAAATTATTATCATATGATGTGTCTCAATACACACCATATATGAGACATCATATGACATCGTATATATAATGTTATATCATTTTTACCCAATTCCCATAGAAGGAAAAGTTTCAAAGAAATTACAAAAGTTGAACACTTCTGAAATATACACCAACAAGATCTTATTAGATTAGTCACAGGTCACATTTATATTTGGTCACAAAACCATTCGTCACACTACTATAACACCATGTGCTGCACCATCGTCACATCACCAATCACCAACCAGTCACAACTCAATTCTAACGAGTCGCAACATATCTCGGTTGAGTTGGGAAAATCCAAGTAGTGCCACACACTATTAGAAAACAGGACATCACCGACGGAGATTGCCGTCAGTGAAACTAAGAAATTCGTCGGAAACCGCCATCACTGATGGAAAAAATCCGTCAGAAAATCTGTTGGTGATACCTTACTCGGTAATACTTTCCGATGGAAATTTTGGATCCATCAGAAATTTCTAACGGAGAGAAATCCGTTGGAAAATTTTCCAATGGAAATTGCAGTCGGAAAATTTGCAACGGAAGCTGAAATCCATTAGAAATTTCCGACGGACATTAGAAAATATAATAATTGAAAAAAAATTTTCAACCCGACTTGTGAACTAAAAATTTGCTGGGGAAGCTTAAATCTGTCGGAAATTTCCGACGGACATTAGAAAAATATAAAAATTGAAAAAAAAATTTCAACCTGACCTGAGCCCAAACCCGACCAGTAAACCGCAACCCGCGAGTAAATCCCTTCTATTATGTAAATGGAGGACTCGAACCATGGAACTGGAGGTTGGGGAGCAAATTCTCAAGTACCAGGCTGGGTTGTTTTTTTGTTTATGTGTTGCCAAATAATATATATAAAGTATCTTTTAGTTATTGTTAATTTAAAAATGGTAAATTTTGTTTTTGAAGCATTGGACTTATGTATTATTTATTATCTAATCAAATTTTATTATATTAAATATGTCATTTATACACTAAATTTATTTGGCTGTGTAGTCTAACAAAATTTAAACATCCTAAATAAAAAATATAATTGATTCTTAATTTTAGCTTTTCTATACATATCCTCTCACTTAAAAGATATCCTATATTTTTTAATTTAATCCAATTTGCAAACACCCTACAATATATCAGAAGAATATAACTTTAATTGTATTTTAAATTATGCCTTTACAACATACGCCACTTAAATTAATGATTCTCATTAATCTTTTTCTAACTTGAATTAAATATAGATAACTTAAATCAGTGATTTTCATCATTATTTCTTTATCTTAAATCAAATATGCATGAATCTTCAGCTTAAATCAAATATGCACAAAGTTGTATGGTGATAAACAACATCAATTATCTTTTTTTAATCGGTATAAAAAATGAAAGAGGAATAATTTGATGAGATGGAGGGAGTAATAATCTTTGTTTAACTTCTATGAACTATATCATACTACGAGTAGCACTTATAATATTTTTCTTTACACACACATAAATGACCAAATATTATAGTTTAACGATGCAACACACATATAAACTTATAATTTTGAAGTGAGGAATGTATCTATTGGCTTGCACAAATAACCACATTCTATTATTTTTCATGATTACTTCTATTAAACTGTTTATTTTATCTGATAATATCATCCTGTATAACGTACGGGTGAAATTACTAGTTATTATTATAATTAAAAAATATAACTTATCACAAACTTTTTGGAAAAAAGTTTTAATTGACAATATTTAGTATAATAAGGAAAGAAAACTTTCAAGATCTTATAAAGGAGAATTAAAATATATCATTAAGTATATTTCCAACGGAATTTGTTAACCTTCCGTCGGAAATTTCAGTCGGAACATTAAGTCCATCGGAAATTTTTGACGGCACCACAACTCTGATAAAAATTTCCGACGGCATCCGTTGGAAATTTGCGACGGCACTATAATTCCATCTGAAATTTCCAACGAAATCCTAGTACTGTCGAAAATTTCCGACTGCTTCCATTGGTATCAAAAATTTCTAATGGAAAAAGTAGTACCGTCGGAAATTTCGGACGGGGAGACTTGGCCGTCGGAACTTTCCAACGGACATTTTCCTATCGGAAATCTCTGACACTCTGACTTTTCGTTTGAAATTTCCAATGGACATGCATCTATTAGAAAAATTCCGTCTGTGATACCCTGTTTTTTAGTAGTGACAATCATTGACGGGTCAAAAACCATCACAGCAAGACAATAGCCCCAACCAAAGTTAAACTCCTTCTTCGTTTCCACACATCTTCTCCCTCTCCTCTGAGACTGCTGTGTTCGCAACGCAACAGTACCCATGGTGGGGGCACTGTAAAATAGCATGGAGATTCAATTTTGCAGAATCCGACCAATGCTTGTGATTATCGAGAAACGAGTCAGTCCAAACAATCGAAAATATATTGTGCCTTGTTTTGATTATTAGTTTGTCTATTTCTTTTTTGGGTAAATTTCACAAAAGATCCCAAATCATTGTAAGAGGTAACAATTTCATTCCTAAAATTTTTTTTCAAGGTTGTTGGTCATTAACCTTTCAAAAATATACACAAAAGGTCCCTATAGATAATTTCTATCCATTTTCACATTTATATGCTTACCAAATGACTGTTTTACCCTCGTTTTGTGAAATAAAAAGAAATTAGTACAAAAACCTTTTAAAAAATTCTTAAAAGATTTAAATAAAAGAATGAAAAAAATATGAATTGTTGTACCAGTAATCTTTTAAGGAATACGCTTTTAGAGTTGCCAATTAATAATGTTTGGTAACAAATTAAAAATTCATTCAATTTATCAATTATTTTAAATTTTAAATTTTTGACATATAGCAACTACACATAACCTCCACATGACACAATTATATATCGACACTTATATAAAATTTAAATTTTAAATCGATTTATAAAAAGTTTATAAATGGTTACCAAAAAAAAGTTATCGATCAAATTAGGAAGGGGGGAGGGAGGGAAAACCATGTGAAAACGGACAGTCTGAATCAGGAAATTTTGTATGTGAATCTGTTATTAATATATAATTTTTTCCTTTCAAATCAGTCTTACAATTGAATTGACAAGAAATGTTTGACCGTTTCCTTCTTACTAGATGCTTCGCAGTTCCCACGGGGGGGAAAGTTTGGACAAAATCGCGGAAGTTGACGACTTTTGGAGTATACCCACAAGTCGTCTTTTGAAAAATTTGTCCAAAAATGACATTCATTGTAAGTGCATCTTCAATAGATAGTGGTAGTCATTGAGAGATGTGATAATTAACAAAAAATTATTTATTTGACATAGTAAATACTTAATTTTGTCATGATGTCATTTTATAACATTGCCTGTGATAACGGCGTTAATTTATCCAATGACTAAACTTCACTCTTCTCCTGTTAAAATACTTAATACTCCCTCTGTCCCATAAAAATGGTTCTAGTTTCTTTTTTATTTGTCTTAAATTATTGTCTATTTTTGTTAGTTAAATTTTTTATTTTCTTATGAGTTATTATTTAATGCGCATTGTTATTAACACATAAGAACTAATAAAGTTAAACTAGTTTTTCACCCGTGTGTTGCACGGAAGGATAGAAATTAAATTATATCTAATATTAGTACAAAATGTTAAGTAATATATTATTACTCACATTAAACTGCAGTGTTTTAATTAACTTCTTATTAACTAATAATTATTATTTGTTTACCCGCAAAACTTGATACGTACAGGTATTCGATCTTATTAAGAGAGAAATACCAGACTAAACAGGGTAATTAGGTCGGGATGAAACAAAAAAAATTCACCCGACTTAACAATGGGCCGGAGAAGGTTACAATAATTTTTGGTTGTACTCGACATGTTTCACTGTTCTTTGGTAAAAATAAAAATATTTACTAAAAATTGTAATAGTTTAAAATGTAAAAAGATGATAAAACTTATCAAAAAAACTTAGTAATTTCAATTGCAATTTTAATGGTTATAATACAATTTATTGAACAAAAAATGAAAATAAAAATATATAAATATATTTAAATTGGCCAATAAATGGGTAATATGAATTACTTGTACCAGCCCGTCCCTGACCAGTTCCTGATTTAAGCAGGAATAGGGAAAAATATTTTGATGGGTAGGGTAAGGGGGTGTAGCATACTCAATCCCGACCTGCCATTGTTATTCTTATAGCTCATGAAACTAAATATTTCATTTTTCTCATTGACTATGCCATTAATGAATTTTGTAAACTAAGAAAGGTTAATTAAACCATATTTATTATATACAAAAGAAGTAACGTAATAAGGACTCAATTTAAAAGAATATTAAAAATAATTAAAAATTAATGCATCAACTAAAAAGGAAATAGTCTAATACAAATTATATATATAATAAAAAAATTTTAGAAAAACAAAAAATTTCAATATAGATTAATCTAGCGGAATATTAAGAAGATAAGATACATTCAGCATAAAAATCTCGAATTTGAGATCTCAGCCGTCGATCAATAAAGATAATAAATGGGAAATTAGACGCACTGGCATGTCTCAAATAAAAGTTTTTGGAAGTAGCCCTTTGACCAAAAGAAAGAGAATAAATGGTGAAAAAAATTGTATAAAAAATTACAAAATCCAACTTACAAATCAACCCTTCCTTTTATCCTTTATGCAGTCTTTCTATGGAAACAAATAGACGTACAAAATCTCAGCTCTCTCCGATCTTCCACTTCCCTCACAACTCACAACCCAACGGTCGTCCGGTGCTTTTCTACCACCGTAGCAACCAGTAATTCTCTCTAGAGAACGAAGCAGTAAGAATTTGAGGTGAAGAGAAACCAACTGGGTAAGGATTTCAATATACTGATTTCTTAAAACATTCACTCAATTCTAAACTATTGAATGATTGTAATAGGCATTTTGTAAGGTCAAAATTTGGAGTTCACATATCTAATTTCTTATTAATTTTGTTTCTTTTCTCTTTTTTTTTATTATATTTTTTTAGATAATATAAGTAGGGATTTTGGTGTTATTTTTTAAAGTTTAAACATGGAATACACAGGTTATGATTGAGATGGGTAGTCTTAATATGTGATTTTGAATTGATTAGGAATTTGAATTGAAGGGGGAAAAAAGAGTGAGGCAGTGGTATTGATTTCAATATTTGGAATATCCATGTGTCTCTTTAGAAGTATTCTTTTTCCTTTGTTTTTCATTTTTTGGCGGCGGGCCAAGGTGAACTATATTTTTCCACTTGAGTTGTGTCAATAATTTACTTGAAGATGATGTTATTGCTGAAAATAAAGACAAATAATATTTGAAATTCAGTAAACAAAGACGAATAAAAAGAGGGATTTGGGTTCTTTTTGCCTGATCTCTTTTTTTTTTTTTGTGGGGGTGGAGGTGGGGAGAGAATAGATTCCAATTTAAATTTACACAGTTGATTTAGAATATTACTTTTGCAAGAGGAATTTGATAGATTGTATAATTCCTATACAAGTTCAGTGCATCTCTTTGTTTTGTGAATAACGAAAGGCAAGAGGCAACGTATAATTAGCTGTTAAGACAATAGATATTTGGTTGATGAGAATTTTGAATTGGAAGATGGTAAATGAAGACTTGATTTTAATGGATTGGTTATTGCAAGTATTTGGGGTAAAACTAGTTGAAAATTGCTTGTTATCGCTACTACAAAAAAAGTTAAGTTGGGTTAAGCTGTTTGACGTTAAGTTTTGCTGTTTTTTTCTTCTTTTATTGGGTTATAAGTTGCTGAAATTGGAATTGTTTCTCCTGTAAGCACTTCTACTATTATTTGGAGCGTAATTTCTTTTGCTGAAGGCATTGTCTTTTGTTTCTTAATGTATTGGATTCTGCTAATACTTTCATGCCCAGGATTTATGTTTTTCTTTATACTTTAATCATTTTGAATTGGTAATATAATTATCCTTGTTATTCCTAGTAAATGGATTCTATAGTAAATGTCAATGAATGTGAATTTAGAATTGTTACATTCCAAGTTGTAATTTACTTACAATGATTTTTAGCTTTTCCCCTTTTCAGTTGTATTATAGGAAAATTATGTTTTTATTAGTTTTGATATTTATGGGAGTTTGATAGACATATTTCTTGTTCTTTGGGCATATTAATTAATGCTTTTGAAATAAATAATCCATAAGTTTCTGGTTGATGTGGAGGTTTTTCTTTACAAATTACTTCACAAGAACTAGAAACAAATTACTTTACAAACTCTATAATATCATCTGCCTATCCCCAATATTCACTTGTTCTCGTGCCTTATTTTTCGATCTCTTTTGTTTATATGCTCCATCCTCATTTCGGTTTTATTTGGTTGACATGTATATGGACATAGAAAGTTGATGATATCATTGTATTCAATGGCAATATCCAATTCCAAAAGAATTCTGGAACAACATTTTAATAATCACATGTTGAGCCTTTTTTTTGGGTTCAATTGCAGATATTTTATGATGAAGTGACAAGCTTGATGGCTACAAAAATTTAGTAACTTGTGAATGCTTCAACAAAAGTGCTCTTATTTTTGTATAGTTTTTAGGTTACTGTACAGAAATGGAGTTGGTGTATATCCTCCAACATTTTTGTCCAGATATGGGCTCGGATGATTAAAAACTCAAAAGATTGTATATTAGTTGTCTCTTTTTGAAGTATTCTTTTTTCTTTATTTTTAATTTTTTGGTGGTGGGTTGGGGGAGATAGAAGTTATGACAATATGTATGAAGACTCTCATGTGACTCTGTCACCAAGTGCCAAAGGTAGTGGCGTGAGAGATTGGCAAAAAATAAAGAAACCACTAATAATGGAGAGGAGCATTAATTTTCTTTTTTTATAATTAGGAACTCATTATATTACTATTCTAATTTTCTAGTAATCATCTATGGGCCTTTTTGATATTATTTATCGATCTTTGAAGATATGAGTAGAAGCTGTACATGTAACACCTATTTCTTCTTCTACATTAATCTCGAGATTTCCAGCAAAGAATCACCCGAAAACTAGATAACGGCGGGATTAGCGTTACATATTGATGCGTAACGGATATCCCAACGCACTCGACAAATGGGCATGCTAATGCTTTACTAAGCAAGATCTTTGTTGAAATCATTGGGACACGAAGTTATGGCACTACAATCAATCCACTAAGCTTTAATGAATGTGAGATATCGTTACACTAGAAGTAGGAGATTATGGAGAAAAAGAGAACTCCAAAATCACCCGAGAAATAGATAACGGTCCGCCGTGTGTTACATTCGAAGGACTTATAGACATCGGTCTGTTATGAGTATAAGTGATGTCACTACTACAAAAAAGTATAATAAGCGTCGATTGTAATGATGAATACACGTCGGTTGTGACGTAGACACCTATGCAGGAGACGCTTATTTTCAAAGTATACGCGTCAGTTGTTGGCCGACACCTAAAGTCCACTTAAAAAAATTAAATCAAATAAAGAATAGGCGTCAGTTGTTACTATACAAGCGATGCCTATTCTTAACTTTAGGCTTCGGTTATACAGTAATAATCGACGCCTATTCCTTTTTTTTTAGATTTTTTTATACTATAAATTTTTGGAAATGAAATTGTGCTAGAAATTTAATATACATAAAAATTTTTAAAAAGTTTTAATGAATATGAGATGTCATTACACAACCATTTAGACTTTCTAAGAAGAGGAGAGCTCCAAATTCAACAGATAAGTAGATAACAGCGCAATTGGCAATGTGTACCAGAGTATAACTGATAACGTGCTGTTATAATCATAAGCAATTCGAAATGGCTATCCAGCCTACGAAGTAACTACTAGCATCTAATGATGAATATATCTAACAATGTTTATAGGTTCACAGTCGTCGTAATGCCGAAAACCTATTCAAGTTTTAATTGTAACGCTTTACTATATAACATCTATACCGAAGCATTAATGAATGTGACATTTGTTTACACCACCAACCAGACACTATAGAAAAATGGAAGCTCCAAAATCACCCGATAAGCTGATAATAGAGCTATTAGCGTTACGCACTAAAAAGTAACAGATGTCGTGTTGTTATGACCATAAGCATATGAAATCCCCTTCCAACCCACCGAGTAACGTTTCATACATCACGAGGAATATATGTAACTAGAATTGTGTTGTTTCTCACCATTTTCATGTCGAAAAGCTTAACACGTGGTCATTGTAGTAAATTACTATGTAACATCTATATTGGAGCATTAGGAAATAGACTGATAGGCACATAATCAACTACATCATAATTAATCACCAAGATTTAACAAATGTAAGATGTTACACCACCAATAAGAGATTATACTAAAGAAAAGCTCAAAAATCACCTGATTAGTGGATAACGGTGTGACTGACTTTACGTTTTGAAGAGTAACGGATACCTTGCTGTTATGAGTATAAGTGATTCGAAATTACCTCCCAACCTATCGAGTAACTGCTAGTAATATATGATTAACATATCTAACGAGATATGCAGCATTTTTCATCTATTTCTTACTAAAAAGCTCAACATGTTGTCATTATAAAGGTTTGCTAACTAACGTCTATATCGAAAGCATTTGAAATTAAAGTTATGACGGCACAATCAACCATATCATGATTGGTCACAAAGATTTATTGAATATGAGATGTTGGTACACCACCAACTGGAGACTTTAGGAAAATAGGAGCTCCAAAATCACTCGATAAGTGAATAATGGCACGACTGGTTTTACATTCTAAAAGGCATTGAGACATAGAGTTAGGGAAGCCCAATCAACCCCCAATGTTTTAATGAATGCTAGGTGTCGTTACACCACAAGTACGAGATTGTGCAGAGAGGAGAGTTCCAAAATCACCTGAGAAATAAATAACCGCCCCCTTGGCGTTACGGTCTAAATACTAACGAACATCGGTCTGTTATGAGCATAATGGATATGAAACCGCCTCCCGACATACCGAGCAACTAGTACAGGACCAAGATGAGCATATCTAATAAGATTCTAACTTTTTTCTCACCGCTATCATGCCAATATGTTCGACAAGTGGTCATTGTAATGCTTTAGTAAGTAACATCTAATATATAAAGCATAGAGACATGGAGTTAAAGAAGTCCAATCAATCCCCTATGTTTTAATGAATGTGAGATGTCGTTACACCACAAGGATGAGATTGTGGAGAAAGGAGAGCTTCAAAATCACCCAAGAAATAGATAACCGTCCCCTTAGCGTTACAGTCTAAATACTAACGAACATTAGTTTGTTATAAGTATAATAGATGCGAAACCCCCTTCGAACATTCTGAGCAACTAGAACAGGACCAAGATGAACATATCTAAAGAAATTTTAACTTTTTCTCACCATTATCATGTCAATGTGCTCAACAAGCGGCCATTGCAATGCTTTAGTAAGTTAATCTATGTCGAAAGTATTGAGACATCGAGTTAAGGAAGCCTCATTAGCCCTTCATGTTTTAATGAATGTTAGGTGTCGTTACACCACAAGTATGAGATTGTAGAGAAATGAGAGCTCCGAAATCACCGGAGAAATAGATAACTGCCCCTAGGCGTTACAGTCTAACGATCTTGCTAACAAACATAGGTCTGTTATAAGTATAATGGATGCGAAACCCCCTCCTAATATACCGAGTAGCTAGTACAGGACCAAGATAAACATATCTAATGAGATTTTAACTTTTTCTCACCATTATCATGCCAATGTTCTCGACAAGTGGCCATTGCAGATCGCTTTAGTAAGTAACATCTATGTCGAAAGCATTGAGACATCAAGTTAAGGAATCCCAATCAGCCACTCATGTTTTAATGAATGTTAGGTGTCGTTACACCACAAGTACGAGATTGTAGAGAATGGAGAGCTCCGAAATCACTAGAGAAATAGATAACTGCTTGCTTGGCGTTACACACTAAATACTAACATACATCGGTCTGTTATGATCATAACGGATGTAAAACCCACTCCTAGTAGACCGAGCAACTAGTCCTGGATTAAGATGAACATGTCTTGTGAGATTCTAAGTTTTCGTCACCGCTATCATGCCGATACACTCTAAATGTAGGGAAGATGCCGAAATTGTTAACTAATATCTACGTCGAAAGCATTAGGACATGGAGTTAGGAAGGCCCAATAAACCCCATGCTTTTAATGAAAGTGATGTGTTGTTACACTACAAGTATGAGCTCGTAGAGAAATAAGAGCTCCGAAATCACTCGTGAAACAGATAACTACTTGCTTGGCGTTACGCACTAAAGACTAACGTGCATCGGTCTATTATGATCATAACGGATGTGAAACCCCCTCCTAGTAGATCAAGCAACTAGTCTTGGATCAAGATGAACATATATTGTGAGATTCTAAGTTTTCATCATCGGTATCACGCTGACATACTCCAAATGTAGAGAAGTGTCAAAGTTGTCAACTAACATCTATGTCAAAAGCATTGAGACATCGGAAGTTAGCACAACCCTAATATACCTCTCATGCTTTAATGAAGGTAAAGTATAGTTACATAGCAAGTATAAGCTTGTGGAGAAAGGAGAGCTCTGAAATTACTCTAGAAATAGATAACTACTTGCTTGGCGTTGTGCACTAAAAACTAACATGCATCGGTCTGTTATGATCATAACGAATATAAAACCCCCTCCTAGTCGACCGAACAACTAGTCCTGGATCAAGATGAATATATCTTGTGAGATTCTGAGTTTTCGTCATCGCTATCATGCCGATGCACTCCAAATGTTGAGAAGATGTCGAAATTGTTAACTAACATCTACGCCGAAAGTATTGAGACATGGGGTTAGCCAAGCCCAATAGACCTCCTCCTGCTTTAATAAAGGTGAAGTGTCATTATACCACAAGAATGAGCTTGTGGAGAAAAGAGAGCTTTGAAATCACTCAAGAAATAGATAACTGCTTGCTTGGCATTACGCACTAAAGACTAACTTACATCAGTCCGTTATAATGCTACTAATGCTGTTATGTGTTCTGTATAACGGCACTAGTAGCGTTATTTCTTTCAAGGGGTAAATTAGATATTTTACATTGTATTTTATTATTATTTGAAGGAATAGGCTAGTTACCTAAGAATTTATAATGGTATGCCTCTTAAATAAAATTTTATATTGACTTGCCCATTTGCACAAAGACCCCATAATAAATTAGAAAGGATTTGCAAAACTTGTGAGAAAGAAGATAAGAATAGATAAGGATGATAATCCATAATTAATTGAAAAACAGGGAAATATTAATATATAATTTACTGCAGAATTTACCTAGCATGTTATAAAAAATCTACAATGGCCTTACTTAAGACAGTTTTGCCAGGACAATGTGATAACAGGTACCGCAAACTTAATTACAAAACTTATGAGAAAAATTCTTGAATAACATATATCTCTCTGAATTTCAAAGGAAACTAGTGATAAAGAGAGAGAGCATCTGATCTATAAGCAGCCAAAGGGTTTAAGAGATAAGATCCAAATAAAGAAATAATTACTAAACAATTACTAAATGGCTAACAATGAATTTTGACCGCATGTGAGATCGGAAGAGAAATAAAAAGACAACTATAACCACACTTATAATAGTTTGGGCGGGAAAATTGTGGTAAAACTTTACCACACCACCTCTCATTTAATTAATATATAGATAACAATTAAATAATAGGGCATATTACAAAAAAATGTTCATAAATTCCACTTTTTCAAGAACATTAATTAAACTTTCTTTAATTATGTCAAAAATGATATTTGGCTATTTTTATGAGACAGAGAGAGTAACAATTTGTCGAATATACAATGTGGTGACTATTGCATTTGAGGGATTGAAAGTAATGTTAATATTCTTTACCACATGTATTTATTCAACATTGCTGCATTAGAGATGATGCTCTTAAGGGGTTTAATGACAAATATAAATATTTCGTGATGCATTTAGAAAAATAGGTGCATCAACTTTTGTCTTAAAAAAATAAGGTGTTCATAATATGGAAGTCACTGGTCACGTATAAGTATTGGTCTCAAAACCACTTATCACACCACCAATCATCAATTACTCACAACTCAATTTTGGCGAGTCACAATTTATTTCCGGTGCCACCACCTTCACATCACTAGTGGCTGGTTTGTCAAAAACCGTTACAACAAAACGAAAGCCCAACCAAAGTTAAACTTGGGCGACTGCTGTGTGTGTGGGATTTCAGATTGGCGTTGGCCTTTGGCAACTACAGTGGTGTATTATGGGATTTAGGGTTAGAGATTGGTTTGTTGTTATAAATTTGATGCAGAAGAAGGGTATAATTGACATTAACGGTCATTTTGGGCACATGTCATGAAAATGGGTTTTGGAATTTGTGGAGATTCCCCTTTGTTTATCCTGGTGGACTTACATTGACTAATGGAAGTCAAATTTGGCTGATAAGACAGTGGAACTGCCAGGATGGGAATACATTATACGCGTTGAGAGTTGATCCAACTTTTAAGAATAGATCAAAATCAAATACCAAAGCAGAAAATATATATATATATATATATATCATTCACAGATTGAATTAGTAGAAGATAGAGATGGTGATTTTCTTGATTTTCTTCTTTTACCTATTACAATTCCCAGAATCTGCAGCAGCTCAAGATGATTGTATGCCAACAAGGTGCGATGATTCCGGCCCCATAATAAAGTTTCCTTTCAAGCTCAAAGGCCAGCAACCAGAACATTGTGGAGATCGGAAGAGCTTTGATCTTTGGTGCAATCTCGACGATAACAGCACCGAGTTTGAGTTTCAATTTCCCATTAAGGCCTCTAGAAAGGAAGTTGTGATTCCCTTCTCAGTCAAGGCCAAAGTTAAGGAAATTGATTACAAATATCAAACAATACAAGTTTCTATTCTCAGTTTTCCGTGTTTTCCAAAATGGATTCCTAATGTTGGTTCCCCGGCCTCACCTTTCGAGAAGAATTATTGTAACTATGACGGCACTGGCTTCACCCTTTTCAATTGTTCTTCAAAGCCCGAAAATTTTTTTTCCTACGGCCCCATCACTTGCTTTGGCAGCTTAGAGTATCAAGTCTATGCCATTCCATCATATAATTCGATTTCAGATTTTTCCTTGTCCAGTTGTATAAAGATGTACAACATTTCAGATGTCCCCCTCAATCTATTTGAACAGAAGTATGCTGTTGATCCCTGGCTGAGTTGGTCCACACCGTCATGTGGACAGTGTGACGCCAGAGGACAACATTGTAGGTTCAAGAACAATGGCACGGATAATGAAGAAATCATCGAGTGTTTTAAGATCCCCAAACAACCTGAACACGGCAGAGGTACGCGTACGAGGTTTACTGTCTTTTATTTTATAGTCCTGTTCGCCCTCTTTAAGCAACAACAATTTCTGTAAGACATATACTCCCCCGTCCCATAAAAATGGGCTCAATTTCTATTTTTATTTGTCTCAGATTATAGTTTATTTATACAAACGAGATGGAACAATTAATTGCTCTTCTAAATATATTCTTAGTCAAGCAACTAATTAATTTTTAATGTATTAAATTGAACTCGTCTTATATAGGGGTATATTAGGCTATTAAGTGTGAATTTTTTGTATTTTGAACCACATTAGATCACATTTCTTAGTCTACGCATAAGAAGCATATGTGCCTATTTTTATCGGACAGAAGGAGTAGTAAAGAAAACTGGCTTTCTAAAAAGTCTGCTTTTTCTTGCAGATTCCACGAAAAAATGGATGATTATAGGGGTATCCGTTGGATTGTCTCTATTAGTATTTCTTCTTGTTGCAATTTACTGCTTCAATCAGGTAAAGAGAAGAAACCAGAATAATAGGATTGCACAATTTTTGGAGGATTACACAAGGATTTAAGTTGAAACTAGGGAAAGGAGGTTACGGGACAGTGTTCAAAGGGAAGCTCTCGAATGACATTCTTGTGGCAGTAAAGGTTTTGAATAACATCAAAGGAAATGGAGAAGAATTCATCAATGAAGTGAGTACAATAGGAAAAATCCACCATGTAAATGTGGTTCGTCTGGCTGGGTATTGTGCTGACGGATATAGGCGTGCTCTTGTATACGAGTTCTTGCCTAATGATTCACTTGACAAGTTCATATCACTTGGGAATCAAAGTCGCAAGCTAGGGTGGGAGAAGTTACACAAAATTGCTCTTGGAATAGCCAAAGGAATCAATTATCTTCACCAAGGGTGCAACATGAGGATCCTCCATTTTGATATCAAACCTCATAACATCTTGCTAGACCATAACCTCAATCCAAAAGACGCGGATTTTGGTTTAGCAAAAATTTGTTCCAAGGATCAGAGTATAGTAACCATGACTGCTGCCCGCGGCACAATAGGCTACATTGCACCAGAAGTCTTCTCCAGGAACTTTGGAAATGTGTCTTATAAATCGGACATTTATAGTTTTGGTATGCTGTTGCTGGATCTAGCAGGGGGAAGGAAAAACTTTAACGCTCGAGGAAATGAAAATAGCGAGATATATTTTCCAGAATGGATGTACAAACAACTAGAAAAAGGAGAAGAAATAGCAATCGACATTGAGACAGCGGAAGATACTAAAATAACAAAAAGATTGATCATCGTCGGTCTATGGTGTATCCAATGGTATCCAGCAGACCGACCTTCAATGAAAATCGTGATTCAGATGCTGGAAGGAGAAAATATGCCCCTTATGCCACCGAATCCTTTTGCCGCTTCAGAATCAGCAAACATAAATTCATCAGCTGCCTGTGGAAGCCTGTTTGATAGCATTTTTGAAAGAACTGGGAGCAATTCTAATTAGCATTTTCTTTTTTCCGTATATCATGTGATGTTGTCGGATGCTTTGTTCATAAATTTATATACTTCATTGAGTCAGTCTCATATTTACAAAATTCATGTGAGTCATAATTAGTCTAGTTAAAGTCTTCTAATCCAAGGTTAAATCACTTTACACGCACTTCATGTGCTATCTACACTTTTTAAGATTCATAATTATTCTTAAACCACCCTTGCTTGCATGCACGAGTAGTAAAACTAATTAAAATATATCATTAAATAGTAATATAATAAATTTGTAATATTTGCATTCAAGTATACATTAATTGAATTAATAAGATCTATTGACTCGTGAAGTTCAAAATCTTTCATAAAACAATTCTTATATCTAATATAATCTCTCGTACATATATAATAATGTGAAAAATCTATTTCCATCATTCAATATATTCGAAAACATAAGTTCAACGACAAATGTACAATATTATCAAATTTAAATTTGTCGTCTATATATATATATAATTAAAGTCAGTCAAAAAATATAACAGATTCCAACCTTAATAATAGGTCATGAAAGATAAGTGCATTAAAATTAAAATTTCTTGCTCAATGTCTAAAAGCTACTTCAACACATTTCTTGCCACAATGCCTTGAAATCTGCAATCTGGGAATATATTTCAGTAATTATGGTAAGTTAATAACTTTTTTCTTTTTTTATATTAAATTAATGGTAAGTTAATTAATAATAAGGTAGTCATACTAATTTTTTTGGGGTAAATTTCACATATAGTCCCCATTCTTTGCTTATTGTATCAGCTGGGTCGACAAGCTATTTTTCAATGCCATGGGTCCTCAACATTTTATGAATCCACATAGAAGGTCCCTAATCATATGAGTCCTTTTACAGAACCAATCATTAATTCTGTTAATTGGTAAGAATTAATGCACCAATACAGTTATAAATTTACTATATTGTATTAGTTGGGTCAACAACCTTTTTCTTTGACGACGTGGGTCCTTTGTAACATCCCGAAAATTTCTACAAATTAAGGTAAGCAACGAAGTTGTTCGTTTTGAAAGAATTACTTGAATATCATTGAAAGATTGCTTGAAGATCAAAATATTGTTATGGAATTGACGCTAAAGAAAGATTTGATTGATAATTGACATAAACTAAAGTGTAATGACTTAATTGACATGAATTGAAGAGTGTGAACTTGATTGAAAGATAATGCAAAGAGAAGGGACTTCTTGGGCAATTTAATGACAAGTGTGCGGCGCCACATCGCGCCACTTGTCATGAGGTGATTGCGCCACTTATCATGGTATGATTGGCGCCACTTGTCACGATATGATTGGCGGACTTCAAAAGTTATTAAAATTAGCTAAATCCTAACTATTATATAAAGGAAGCTAAGGATTTCATTTTCTCTTCCAACCCATTGCCCTTTTCTCTCTCGAACTCTAAAATTCGTCCAACTTGGCCTTGGGAAGGAGAAAACCAATAAAAA